>CAUYQG010249013.1:0-12041 GCA_963574415.1 Tarsius wallacei
ATGCTTTTTCCACTGGTCAAACAGGTTTTGAACTCATCAATGTTGATACCTATTCGTGCTTCTGCTGTTTTTTGTTTCACCTTTTCCACATCAGCAAAACATTTCCCTTACAGGACTTTTTTCGTCTGGGAAAACAAAACAAAACAAGTTGCATGGGCTGAGGTCGGGTGAATCGGGAGGGTGGACCACGGGGGGGGGGGGGGTTCGTGCTAGTTTTGGTCAAAAACTGCTCAGCATGCTGTGGACAGGTGCATTGTCATGATGAAAGAACCATTCACCTGTTTGCTACAACTCGGGACATTTCTTCCGCAAAGCAGCCTCTCACAACACTAGCTGGTACACTGAGGCTGATGGGTTCCTAGAACACTTACCTAGCGGGGAAAGCCTGTCCTACAAGGGCCCTGCCCTCCCTTAAAAAATTTCTGTGTTGGGGAGTCCCACTGTATAGGGTTAGGATGCAACTGCCATGGGACTATAAGACTGAAGGGTGGCGGTCAGCCGAGGTGCTAGTCTATCTGCACTCCCTCACCTTCCAGACTTCTTGGAGTCAGGGGCTGAGTCCTTTCATTAAAAACGTGTTGTGCATCTACTGTTGGCAAGGCACAGTCCTAGGTGTTCCAAGAGGAAGTAGATCTCGTTCTGGCCCTTGAGTTACCCGTGGTGCAGGAGAGTGGGAAAAGCAGGGGTAGCCACGAGACTAGGCTGAAACTAACAGTGGGGAGACTAACATTAATTGACCACATATGTGTCAGACACAGGGCTTGACACTGCATTTTTTTTCCTCATCAATCCTCACTGCATCCCATTAGTTATGACAATTTCTCAGACAAGGAACTTGATGGTCAGAGGTCAAGTAGCTTGTCAGAGAATGATGATTGGCAGAACCAGGGTAAGACCTTTGGCCTGTTTATTCCAACACTTTTTTTCCTAGGTGGGGTCTCACTCTGTCGCCCAGGCTACAGCATGAAGTGGCACGGTCATGGCTCACTGCAGCCTTGACCTCCTGGACTCAGGCAATTCTCCCGCTTCAGCCTCCTGAGTAGCTGGGGTCACAAGTGTACAACATCACACCTGGCTAATTTTTTAATTATTTTTTTGTAGAGACAGGGTCTCACTATGTCTCCCAGGCTGATCTGAAACTCCTGGGCCCAAGCAAGCCTCTTGCTTTAGCCTCCCAAAGTGCTGGGGTTACAGGTGTGTGCCACTGCGCTCAGACTAACACTTGAACGTTTACGAATAACTCCCACTGCCTGGGCAATACCAAAAGGGGGGCACAAACACAGAGCTCCGAAGGTTGAAAGGAGGGAGACAGTCCAACCTGGAAGGAAAACAAGAGGGACTTCCCGTACAGGGGCGACACTCAACTGAATCATTCTTTCAAGTATCTTCCTGGGAACGATCCTCTTCCAGCACACAGAACCTCACTCAAGCCTGTGGTGGGGTCCTTCCGAAGATAGTTCGGATGACTTCGTGATTCAGATTTTTATCTGAGTAAATATCACCTGAAATAAGTGGATTTCAGCTTGGAAATTTTTTGTTGTTGTGTGTTACATTTATTGTAACAAAATTTCTGCAGTAGGCATAGCAAGGTCCCTTGCTAGCAATTGCTCCCTGCTATCTAATCCAGCCGATCATGGGAACTAGACTTTTAGAAACAAATGTGGATATCACCATCCTATAAAAGTATCACTCAGGCCTAAAGGTAGCCATGAAAACTCCCATTCACACTTTCAGTGCTTGAGAAGAGCATGCCGATCTTCCCCCCAGGTAACTGTGGAATTCTTAGCCCATACTACAGTGTGCTGGGCAGGGGAGGCCCACGAAGGGATCTAGCCAGGGAAGTGAAACAGTACAAGAGAAATAGCAGTATATAACGCAGTGCTTCTCAGCTGGGGGCAATTTTGCCCCCAGGATTTATTTGGCAGTACCTGGAGGCCATTTTGGTGGTCACAACTAGAGGGCTGCTGCTGAGCATCCTAAAATGCACAGGGTTACCCCCACAACAAACAATCATTCAGCTTAAAATGTCAGCAGCTGAAGTGGAGAAATCCTGATATAAGAGTGACAAGCTCACCGACTGATGCCAACCAGGAGCGTTACAGAAGAAGAAGAGACCCAGCACTGCCAGGGAAGGTCTTCTAGAGGAGAAAAGAGAGACTGAGTCTTTGAAGCAGCATTAGGATTTAGGAAGGGAGGGGGCCTGAAGAGAATATTCCAAGGAGGGAATGTGGACAGGGCGTGGAGGTGGAGGGGGCTAGGGGGATTCTGGGTGCAGCCAGCAGGCCTCCCAGGTGGAGAATTATCTCCACTTGACAGCCTGGGGTTTGGGTCAGGCAGGGGATGGTACCTCCATGTGACAGATGAGGAAACCAAAGCACAGAGAGCTTGAGAGAGGATCCTGTGATCATCTCTGAGCTGGGGCCAGGAGCCTGTCCACCTGCTGTGCCGGCCCTGACTGCTGCCAAGGGTAATCTAACTCGCCTGCACCGTGAGTTAGATTACCACCTTGTGCTGATTTCAGCCTCCAGGAGCCACATGGAACTTTGAGGGGCATCATCCAAGCTAAACCTTTCTTCTGCCCCAGCTCCAGCTGTCCTACCCTGGGACACTGCTGTCTCTGTCTTTGAAAGGACACTCTAGCCAGGCGTGGTGGCTCATGCCTGTAATCCCAGCACTTTGGGAGGCCGAGGTGAGACAATCGCCTGAGCCCACGGATTCAAGACCAGCCTGGGCAACTTGGCGAGACCTCATCTCTACAATAAACAAGAAAATCAGCCAGGTGTGGGGGCATGTGTCTGTGATTCCAGCTACTTGGAAGGCTGAGGTGAAAGGATCACCTGAGCCCAGCAGGTCGATGCTGCAGTGTCTGTGAACATGCCACTGAGCTCCAGCCTGGGTGACAGAGTGAGACTCCTACTTAAAAAAAAAAGAGAAAAACTGTCAGTGTCCCCAAGAAATATTTCTTGGCCCTGCGTGATTATTAACCTCCATGGTGCCAAGCTCCAGAGGGCAAGGGGGTCTGCCTAGGATATCCTTAGCTCCTAAGAACAGTCTGTTTGCTTAAAGTATTTTTAATTCTATTTGCAGTGTTTATTTGTTTATACAATTTCTTTTAAAAATTCTAATTTTAAAGTAATAATTTACTGGTTTGAGATTCAAACAATATAGATCTGTTTAAAGTAAGAAGTAAAAATGTCTAAATACATGTAGTTCTACTTTGTTCTTTTGGAGCTCCTTGCTGCAGTACTTCTGTTTCTTAAAGAGTTACAGACCAGCCTCGGTGGCTCAGCCTGTAATCCCAGCACTTTGGGAGGCCGAGGCGAGAGGATTGTCTGAGCCTGTGGGTTCGAAACCCGCCCAGGCAACTTGACGGGACCTTGTCTCTACAATAAATAAAAAAATTAGCCGGGTGTGGTAGTGCATGCCTGTAGTTCTGGCTACTTGGAAGGCTGAGGCGGAAGGATCACCGGAGCTGCGGTGGCCAGGAGCATGCTACTGCACTCCAGTCTGAGTGACAGAGTGAGACTCCAACCTAAAAAAAAAAAAAAAAAGAGTTACAAAAGCCAGGTGCTGTGGCTCACACCTGTAATCCCAGCACTTTGGGAGGCAGAGGCAAGAGGATTGCCTGAGTCCAGGGGTTCGAGACCAGCCTGGACAACTTGGTGAGACCTCATCTCTACAATAAATCAAAAAATTAGCCAGGTGTGGTGGCGCACACCTATAGTTCCAGCTACTTGGCAGGCTGAGGCAGAAGGATAGCCTGAGCCCAGCAGGTTGAGGCTGCGGTGGCCATAGTGTGCCACTGCACTCCAGCCTGGGCGACAGAGTGAGACTCCAACTCAAAAAAAGAAAAAGAAAGGACACCCTGTAGGAACCCAAACAGACACACATACAAACACACACACACACACACTCACACTCACATAATTCTTAAACAAGAAATGGACAGGGAGGCTGGTAGAAATGGAATCACATCCTAAAGAGCCCAGGCACACAACTAGTGTGGAATGTCCATGAAGAAGAGAATCTGCTGACACAATAACAACAGAATGGCTTCTGGCCATTCTGAGGCACAGTTTCTGTTACCATGAATGAAAAAGCCAGGAAGCTGGCCTGGTGCAGTGGCTCATGCCTGTAATCCCAGCACTTTGGGAGGCTGAGGCGGGAGGATCGCTTTAGCCCAGGAGTTCGAGACCAGACTGGACAATATCATGAGATCTTGTCTTCACAAAACATTAAAAAAATTAGTTGGGCATGGTGGTGAAGCTTGTAGTCCCAGCAACTCCTGAGGCTGAGGCAGGAAGATCACTTGAGCCCAGGAGTCAGAGGCTGCAGTGAGCTATGATCACACCACTGCACTCCAGCGTGGGCGATGGAGTGAAACTCTATCTCTAAAGATAAATAAATACATAAAAATAAAAGAAGAATCCAGCAAGTATGGGAACACAGGGAAGAAGGAGGCAGGGACAGATGGGTGTTTAGTATTGCCACAGCAGAGGCAGTGGAGATAAAGCTTCCCCCTGGTGGGAGCTTCCCACTCGGACACTTGGAGGGGGAGATACAGGGGCGGCAAGGGCTGATGTGAGTAGGAGGGAGCAGTCCAGGTCCCTGGGGAGTCATCAAACAACTTCAGCTCTTGAGAGTCCGTTTTTGTTTTTGTTTTAGTCAGGCAGGAGTGCAGTAGTACTATAACAGCTTACCACAGCCTCGACCTCCTGGACTCAGACATTCCTCCCACCCCAGCCTCCTGAGTAGCTGAGATGACAGGCGCATGCCACCATGCACGGCTATATTTTCTTTTTAAGTTTTTTTGTAGAGACGAGGTCTCACTAGGTTGCCTCGGATGATCTTGAACTCCTGGGCTCAAGCAATCCTCCTGCCTTGGCCCCCAAAGGTGCTGGGATTAGAGGCGAGGGCCACTGCAGCCAGTTCAGAGAGTCTGTTCTGACTGCCTGGTGTTCTCCTCACCATTCTGCTTTTAGGAACCCTGAGGTAAAGCAGCCTGGAGCATGGTCAGAAAAGGATGGGAAGGAGAATGAAGGGCAGAAGAAAAGAAAGAGTAACTGGGCGTGTTTAGGTCAGAGGGGGATGACACATGAGACGGAAAGAAGGATCTCCAGGGGCTGCCCCTGGATTCCTCCGAGGCCAGGAGGCATCTGCCTGTGCCAGATATGGGGGGTCCGGGTAAGGTCAGTGCAGAAGGAACAGTGGGCAGAGATTAGCCGGCATGCAGGAGAGCCCCAAGCCTGGGTCTCTCTCCCGCCCCTGCCAGCCACTCCTGTCCAAGGGATGGAGGTCGGTCCACGGAGCAAGCAGGGACCCAGGCTTGGGCGCCATGTCTTTGCTCCTCCCCTCCCCCTCCTCATCCCCATCCCGGCCTCGAGGGCTTAAATACAGTAGTCCCCCAGTTATCCACATTCTCACTTTCTGCGGTTTCAGTTACTCACGCTCATCAGAGATCCAAAAATATTAAAGGGGGAATTCCAGGGGGATAAAAAACCAAAAAACCATCTGTCAATTTTAACTTGTGGGCCATTCGGAGTAGCGGGATTAAATCTCACGCTGTCCGGCTGTCTTGCCCTGGATGCAAATCCTCCTTTGGGTGGGTGTGCCCACACTATAGACCAGGGGTCCCCAACCCCTGGGCCGCAAACCAGCCAGTCCGAAGCCTGTTAGGAACCAGGCTGCACAGCAGGAAGTGAGCTGCGGGGGTGGGGGGAGAGCTCCATCTGCTGTCAGATCAACAGCGGTGTTAGATTCTCATAGGAGCACGAACCCCATTGTGAAATGCGCATGCCAGGGATCTGGGTTGCACTCCCTGTGAGACTCTGATGTTTGATGATCCCCGTCCTCACACCATCCATGGAAAATTTGTCTTCCACAAAACCAGTCCCTGATGCCAAAAAGGTTGGAGAACACTGCTATAGACGCCACCTGCCTGTTAGTCACTTAAGAGCCATCGGGTTATCTGATTGAAAGAACATAGGATATACAGGGTCCAATACTGCCCAAGGTTTCAGGCATCCACAGGGGTCTTGGGACGTATCCCCCGAGAATAAGGGGGACTAGTGTCGTGTGAATGCTTTGCCATGCTTCGCCCTTGGCCTGGGGGTGAGGTTGGCCTGAGATGCCTCTCTTGCAGCTCATCCTCATTGGAGACCCATGTGTTTGCCTCTCCAGTGAGGACAAAGCTGGGGCCGTGCAGAGCTGGTGCAGCGGTGGGGGTCCCTGCGAGGCAATTCCTTCCACCCATGGCCACAGCACCCTCTGCATGGGACTCCCAAGGAGTTGTCCTTCCCTCTCCCCCAGGGGCACAGGGGTCACCGGAGCCTGTCTTTGAGGACAGCGTGCCCACTCTCTCTGGCTTTCATTTCCAACCATTCCCCAGCCCAGCCTCATAAGAAAAATGCAAGCAATGTGCAAACTGCACGTTCCTCTGGTCTGGAGGCCCTGATATTATCAGAGCACAGCAAACCCTGACCTTTATCCCAGCCTACTCCTGCCTCTCGCCCAGGGCTAAAAAGCAGAGAAATGCAGGTTGCTAGTGCTGTGGTGTGGTCCAGGGCACCGGGGCAGGCCCCCACACTGGTCCCTGCTTTTCCAGGCCTGAGATGTTGCTGCTAGAAGTGCTTTTCAGTCCACAGGGTTCCTGGAGGGCAGAAAGGGGAAGATATTCTGGTCCAGGTTTGGGAGGGCAGTTGGGCCCCAAGTCTGGAAAGAGCCCCACCCTCCCTCCATGCCAAGCCCCTGCCTCCCCCGCCTCTTGCCAGGTCATGGGGGAAAGCAGCTGCTGTGTTTTAGAGCAGAGGGCAGGGCAGAGAGACGGGCTGAGGCTTCCTCCTTGGAGTGGAAGTCGGGGAAGGGAAGGGGAGGGTCCCAGTCTCAGGAGAGGAGTCCCAGGCCCACCTCTCTCCCCCAGCCCCCCATGCACTTCCACCCCCCCCATTGCCTCCGACTTGCCTAATCAGCCCAAAGGCACATCTGGAAGTGGCACCTCGCCATCCTGCTCCCAAGCCTTGGGACTCTGTCAGTTCCCACAGCTGGGGTATCTCCCTCCCGCCTTCCCCCACTCACACCCAGAAGGAGAGGCCTGGAGAGGAATGGCCTGTGCTCTAGTTCCCACTCCTCAGTCCTCAGTGCAAGGGTGTCCTGCCTAGAGACTTGAACCTCTTGGCTTATCCCAAGGGTTCCCCCCTCCCCCCCGACTCTGCTCCCTCAGGTGTGTATCTGCAGCTCAACCCAGAGCCACCTGGGGGTGAGGGGCAGCAACTCCTCCTCCCCCCACCGGAGGTACAGAGGAGGTGGGCCTGATGACCTCAGGCCAGTTGAGATCTTTTTTATTATTATTATTATTTTAATTTTTTATTTTTGAGCCAGAGTCTCACTCTGTTACCCAGGCTGGAGTAGAGTGGCATGCTCATGGCCACTGCAGCCTCAACCTGCCGGGCTCAGGCGACCCTTCAGCTTCAGCCTTCCAAGTAGCTGGAACTACAGGCATGCACCACCACGCCCGGCTAATTTTTTGATTTATTGCAGAGATGAGGCTCCGCCAAATTGCCCAGGCTGGTCTCGAACGCTTGGGCTCAGGCAATCCTCTCACCTTGGCCTCCCCAAGTGCTGGGATCGTAGGCATGAGGACTGCACCCGGCCAGGGTGAAATCTTGTTGGGACACCAAGAAGCACCCACCACTGCTCCTTATCACTCGTCCATTAGAAGTCCAATGTGGTCCTCACTCCACGGCCCCGTCAGGGCTATGGACCCTTGTCTCAACCCCACCCTGCTCCCTAGGCAGGCCTAAGCATGTGTGTTTTGGGGGGTAGGAAGGCAGAGAGAGAGAGATAGATGCCGTAGGTAGGGTTCCCTCACCCTGTATATACTGAAAAAAGAAGCCAGGCATGGTGGCTCACGTCTGTAATCCCAGAATTTGGGTGTTCAAGACCATTCTAGGCAACTTGGCAAGATCTCGTCTCTACAATCAATCAAAAAATTAGCAGGGCATGGTGGCACCTGCCTGTAGTCCTAGCTACTTGGGAGGTTGAGGTGGAAGGATCACTTGAACCCAGGAGGTGGAGGCTGCAGTGACTGTGAGCATGTGCTGTGCTCTAGCATGGGTGACAGAGTGAGACGTGACTCCTGCTCAAAAAAAGAAAGAAAGAAAGAAAGAAAAGAAAAGGACACCATACCTGTAGTCTTGACATGCAGTAAGATATTGCCCTGTTTAGTTTCTAAATTGAAAGGACTCCCCCAAGACTGAGAGCAGATTTAGGAGGCGGTTTGGAAATCTTCCAGCACCTTCGACCTGCAAGAGAGCCCCCCAGAATTCTGAGCCAACTGGAGGAGGGTCTGGAGTGGAACATCTGTGACAAGTCCACTGTATGTCCTGGCCACTCAGCCACTGTGTCCCTCAGTGGGAGTTTGGGAGTGAGGCCTGGTACCTATCCTGGTCTTGGAAGGGGCGGGGCTCTGTACAGGGTCCCCTGCACAAGCTTGTCACCTTCCCCTTCTCTGGCCCTGTCACACCTCAGCCTCAGCTTCCTGATGGCACAATCATGGCTCATCGCAGTCTCAACCTCCTGGGCTTAGGTAGTCCTTCCACCTCAGTCTCCTGAGTAGTTAGGTGCCACCATGCCTGACTAATTTTTTTCATTTTTTTGTGGAGACGACATCTCACTGTATTGTCCAGGCTGGTCTTGAACTCCTGGGCTCAAGCGATCCTCCCACCTCAGCCTCCCAAAGTGCTGGGATTAGCGGTGTGAGCCACCATGCCTGGTCAATCTCTAGCTTTTTGAGCTGCCTGCATTCACTTGGCACAACGCACTTGCATGCACCCCCGCGCTCTTCCCTGTAACCATGGTGCTTAACTTTCTACTGTGAGTAGCAGTTCATGATATGGATCTACCATGAAGTGCTTAGCCATAACGCTATGGAGCAGAGCAAGGGGCTGGGACTGGGAGCTTCAGGAAAGGGCACGTCTACATGGTCCTGCCTGAGGCTCTGGTCTAGACCTCAGAGAGTCCCTCCACCACAGTTATTGGGACTAGCTAAGCAGCGCAGTAAATATCCATGAGCTTGGCAGACAGAGGCCTGGCTGGAACCCTCAGTGCCTCCCAGATCAGCGGGGTGACCATGGACAGGCATTCTGAGTTGTTTCTTCTTCTGAACAGGATCGTGACTTCCGTTAACTTGCTACAAAGAACAGCAGTTTCTAAGTGAGGCGGCCAGGACATAGTAGTTGCTTCATGATTGGTAGCTATTATTACCATGATCCCTGGAGCTAAATGGAAGCCCTGTGCATTTTCACACAGAGTGAGCTCTGGGGGCTGTGGGACTTGATTTCCCTTGACCCCAGGCTGTGTTCAGAGGGAAAGGATGAACTATTATTGCTAATTCACGAGTGCTTTGTCTCCTAACTACTGAAATAGTGATTTCATTGGCATTCTTTTCATTATATGTGCACAACTAATGTGCATGGATGAAATATAAGCCTACTATGAATATAGATGTCATAATCAAAGTCAAAATGACAACCAAAAAGAAGAAATCTAGATAGACTTTTTGCTAAGCTCAATTGCCAAAGAACCTTAAGCAAATTAAAAAGTAGCTTTCATTTTTCACAGTTCTTACGTTGTGGCTCTGGTTTTAATTCCTGAGTTTGTCATTACTTTATGTTGGTACGGTGGCTCATAAAGATGAAATTAAATCTGTAAACATCACTTTTTCAAGACCCACTGGCTTGGAGGCTAGCTTCAAACCCATGTCAGGAGCTAAGACCAGGCTGCCCCTTTCTGGAAGTTTCCAGTACGCCAATGACTGCTTTTTTTTTTTTTTTTGAGTAGGTGTCTCACTTTATCGCCCAGGTTGGAGTGGAGTGGCATGCTCACAGCCACCGCAGCCTCGGCCTGCTGGGCTCAGGTGATCCTTCCACCTCAGCTTTCCAAGTAGCTGGAACTACAGGCATGCGCCACCACGCCTGGCAAATTGTTTGATTTATTGTAGAGACAAGGTATGACAAAGTTGCCCATGCTGGTCTTGAACCCCTGGACTCAGGCAATCCTCTCACCTTGGCCTCCCAAAGTGCTGGGATTACAGGTGTGAGCCACCATGCCTGGCTTTGCAGTAACTCCTTAACAGGCAGACTCTGCCTTCATTCACTGGAAAGGGGCCCTGGGTGAACCCAGGTCATCCCTTATCCCCTTTACTGCAGTGGTTCTCTCCACCGTGCGCAGATCACTACAGGACAGTGGTCTTCATGTGTCCTGGGTTTTAAAAATCCTTTCAGGATGCCTCTTTGAGAAGAGAGACATCTTCTTCCTAACAACGCCTTGGATGGGTCTAGTGCTATACAATTTAAAGAACATTTTCTCATTCATTTCACATCATGATAATCCTATAAATTAAGACTGGAAACTAATTATTGTCACCATTTTACATGCAAGAATATAGGTGAAGCGGCTTGCCCAAGACCACACAACCAGTAAATGGGAAAGATGTTCTAGAACCTTCCAATACCTAGGTTTGTGTTCTTTCTGCCTAACCACAATAAAAACATTACGTTTCTCTTTAAAATTTTCATTTACAATGTGCTAGGTCAGTGATTCTCAACCCTGGCTGCACCAAAAAAAATCTCCTGGGGTTCTTTAAAAGGTAACTTCCTTGCCTGGGCCCCTCCCCAACCAATTAACACCAGGAGCTGTGGGTAGGCTCCAGACACGTGTGGCTTTATGAGCTCCCGGGTCTCTTTCTTTCTTTCTTTCTTCTTTCCTTTTTTTGTCGGAGTCTCATTCTGTCGCCCAGGCTGGAGTGTAGTGGCATGCTCACGGCCACCACAGCCTCGACCTGCTGGGCTCAGCTGATCCTTCCACCTCAGCCTTCCAAGTAGCTGGAACTACACGTTCACGCCAGCACACCTGGCTAATTTTTTTATTCTGTATTGTAGAGATGAGGTCTCACCAAGTTGTCCAGACTGGTCTCGAACCCGTGGGCTCAGACACGCCTCTTGGCTTTGCCTCCCAAAGTTCTGGGATTACAGCTGTGAGCCACCACACCCGGTTTCTCCTTAGTTATTTCTAACGTAGAGCACAAACACCTTCTCGTTTAAGCCTCAATCAAGGCAGGAAGCCGAGGCACAGAAAGGATAAGTAAATTGTCCAACTGATCTCGGATAGTCCCTAGTGCCACAATTCCCACACTGTTCACTAAGGCGCTCCGAGTTGCCACAGTGAATTCACAGAGATGTCGCGCAATATTTGAAAATATTCAGGGAAACCCAGCAGTGTGAGGCGTCTGTCAGACACCCTGGGAACTAACTTATGGTAGTTCACCATCTCTACAGTAGAGGGCGCTACATTCCCTCCAATGACATACTGTGGACGCATTTTTCCACTTGAAAAATCAGTGTGGAATCCGAAATGAGTGTGGCGGTGTCTGATCTGGTTCCAAAGTTGGAGAAGTAGGACGATGCCCAATGGGCACAGCTATCCCATTAGCAGGTAATTGTGGGAATTTAAGAATAAAATAAAATCTTTTTTTCTTTCCATTTATATGCATTTTTTTATGGCTAGGTTGTTAGGGCATAAATACTTATGAAGTCGTTGAGACCCAACTTAATTTACTTAATAAAGGTAAATTTAGGGTATTTAAAAAAAAAGGCACTGACACACCAGGGACACCTTCCTAATGCCAAGGCCACACAATAAAAGGACAGAGGTGGGATTCAAATGTGATCAGTCTGACCATTCCTCTGAACTGGGCTCGGCACTCGCCATTCTTCTGGGTCCTGTCCTAGATGCCAAATCCTAAACAGTGAGTTAGGGCGTCAGCCTGGGAATGACCGAGCAGACATAAATTAAACATCACCGTCAGGACAAGTCATCACAACATCTTTTGGCAAGTAACATAACGCCCCTGAGTCTCAGTTTCCTCATCTGTAAAATGGGGAAGCAGAATTTACACTGCAGGGCTGTTGTGAAGATTAAGCAAAAAAAAAAAAAAAAAAAAAAATGAAGTATCTAGTATAAAAAAGGGAATCAATAAGGATTTG
>CAUYQG010249016.1:0-10867 GCA_963574415.1 Tarsius wallacei
CCAGTCAGAATGGCCATTATCAATAACTCAAAAAATAACGGATGCTGGAGAGGATGTGGCGACAAGGGAACACTTCTACCCTGTTGGTGGGAGTGTAAACTAGTGCGGCCTCTGTGGAAATCAGTGTGGCGATTCCTAAAAGCTCTAAAAATCGACCTTCCATATGATCCCGCAATCCCCCTCCTGGGAATATACCCTGAAAAACTCAAATCCCTCTATGAATTATCTTTTCAATGTGCTATTGCATTTGGTTTACTAGCATCACTTTGAGAATTCATCAGAAATATAGGCCTGTAGTTTTCTCTTGTTGTTTTGTCCTTGTCTGGTTTTAGAATCAAGGTAATGCTGGACTCACAAAATGAGTTTGGAAGTATTCCTTCCTCTCCGATTTTGCAGAAGAGTTTGAAGAGGATTAGTATTAATTCTTCTTTAAATGTTTGGTCAAATTCAGCAGTGAGGCTATCAGGTTTTGGTCTTTTCTCTTTGACAAAAAACTTCTTACTGCTGATTCAATTTCATCACTCATTATTAGTCCATTGTTTTCATTATTTAGCCTTGATAGGTTGTATGTTTCCAGGAATTTGTCCATTTCTTCTATGTTATCAAATCTGCTGCTACATAGTTGTTTATAACACACTCCTAATCTTTTGTATTTCTGTGGTATGAATTGCAATGTCTCCCATCTCGCTTCTGATTTTATTTGACTCTTCTCTTTCCTTTTCTTAGTCTAGTAAAGGTTTATTGATTTTTAGCTTAAAAACCTTTTTTGAATTTTGTCAACCTTTTGAAAAATTTTTTTTAGTCTCTGTTTCATTTATTTGTTTGGAGCTTTTTAAAATTGTCTTCCTTTTACCGATTTTGAATTTAGTTTGTTTTTCAGTTCCTTGAGGTGCATTATTAGGTTATTTATTAGAAGTCTTTCTTCTTTTTTGATATGGGCATCGTTTTGATATGCTATATCCTTCTTAGAACTGCTTTTGCTGTGTTCCACAGGTTTTGGTATGGTTTGGGTGTTTCCATTCTCATTTGTCTCAAGAAATTTCTCTTTTAATTTCTTTATTAACTCACTGGTTATTTAGAGGCATGTTGTTTAATTTCCATGTATTTGAAGTTTTTAAAGTTTTTTTCATGTTGACTTATAGCTATTTATTAAAGCTACTATTTCTGTTGCCGAGATGCCAGCAGGGGGGATGTGGTTACTACAAATCCATGACGCTACCTTCTGGCACTTTGAGTTCTGAAACAGTGGGATTTGGGGAGGTCACAGGAAGTTTCTTAAGAATATAATTATTATACTGCAATAGAACTGCTTGCAATTGGGAACTTTGAGTGGGCATCATATCATACTCAGCAGCAGAAAATGTGATTCATTAAAGGGAAACAGCGGGGTGTGATTCAGGCTACTTTTGGAAAGACATGAGTAATTCCTTTCAGACAGAGTCTGCTCCAACACTGTGAGAAGTGTGGCACTTCACAGGAAAGATGGGGATTGCTGTTGAATTTAAACGCTTCAAGTGACCTTCTAAGGTCATCTAGTTCATTCCCTTCAGGCAGAAACCCTTAGAACCCGTAATAATTTGACGATAAGGCAGCCTGTTTTAAAGACCCTGAGAAAGAGTACATATATTTCAGAATCACTCACTCCAGCGTTAAGAACCTTTACTTTCAAGAAATTCTCCTTGGGTTTAAATACAATTCCTCATGCAGCGGAATTTTGTTTTATAGTCTGCTTTTGTTTTAGTTTTATAGTTTCTCCTCCTGAGAGACAAATGAGTTAGACAAATCAGACTAAGGAACCAAGAGAGGACAACTTGCCCAGAGTCGGTACATTTCAAGCTAGAGAACTCGTAAGGTATCCATCCCTGGTTCCAGGTCTGAAGAACGGCAAATGCCTTTCTTGGCAGGTAGAGGGCATTGGCAGGAGACCATTGGTCCACCTGTTTGCAGGTAATAAGATACCTTAAAGTTCAAGGTACGAGTCACCAAGGAATCGTTCGCTAGTGCCAAAAAAACCCACAAAAAACAAAAAACAAATGAAAGAAAGAAAAAGAAAAAGAAAAGAAAGGAAAAAGGAAATAAGGGGAAGGAAAGTGGCGATTGAAAAGTCTATAACAATGCTGAGCTGCACGGGTCTGAGGTTGTTGCTCGAGACCTGGGTGAGCAGGAGGTCTCTGTCACCCAGGTACTAGTCATCCGAGTTCCATAAGGAGATGGTTAAGTCAAACGCTGAGATGACTGCCCTTGAGAGGGGAAAAATATGTCAATCACACGCTGCCTTTGACACAAGGAAATTCCTTGAAACTGAGAATGGAGAGTGGGAGGGAGGGAGAATGTCTCCTGATGTGGGTGGCCAGGAAACCAGGGGCCAGCAAAGCATGAGAGGAGAGAGGGAGAAAGAGACGGAGTGGGGGAAAAACACAAGATTGAATTCTAATCAAAATGCGATGAGGCGTTCACACCAGGCCTTGAGAGAATATTAACAAGGTTACCCAAAGGGGGGGCCTTTAGCCCCAGGAATTATTAGTGAATATGGAATTATATTTGCACAAACACTACCAGATGCAAGAAGCTAAATGTCCTGCAGATGTGGAAGGAGCCAGTGTACGTTCCAAATAGGCGGCAGCTTTATTTGTTTTACCCTTCTTCCAAGAGCCTGGGCAGCACATTTCTGGAATGACCACCACACCACGAGGCCCATTTCCCAACTGCTGCATGCCCCAGTCTCAAAAGTATCTCTTCCCAGGAGCACATGAAGTGGCCCTGAGGTAGGCTGGACAAACTTGCCAGCTGACCTCTACCATTTCTTTTGTGGGAAGGAGACCATAGTATTCCCAGAAGGGCTTTTCTGAGAGATGAAAGAGTTCAGAGCCAGGTAAAGCACAGCGATTTCAAAGAGGAGTTTTGAACTCAAATATAACCAGTTGACAGTGGAAAAAGGATATAGCAAAACAAAAAGGCACAAAAAGTTTCTCTGAGATCCTCGCAACTCCATTTAATCGAGATTCGCTACTGTTGAAGGAGATGAACCTCATCTCTGTGGTTGGACAAGATGCAGCTTTCAGGAGTCTCGTGGATACATGACCCCAAATTCCCACCATCATTGTATTCACTTTGAGCCACAATTGCCAGTCTGGAGAGAAGGAATCGCTCAATACATGGACATGACATGAGGCCGGGAGTTGACCATGAAGCTCTCACGTCTCTGGTAGTGCCTCTGTCAATGTGTGGGCATGGCTGTACATTCTTGTAAAGTTCACAGAATTAAAGTATTCAACACCAATAAGATAATACTGCCCTGATGTCCCCTCTGTTGCATTTCCCATTGCGTTGGATGGCATCGGAGCTGGGGTGAAGATATATTTAGCTTGAGTGAAGTGGAATGCATTATGTGGTTCATATCACTTTTGTGTGGAGTTCGTCACTAACCACCCTGTTGTATGAAAGAATTTCAGAAGCACTCCTGTAGCTGACTGTTCACTGGGTGAGCTGGGCGACCAAAGAATATTATGCTGGGATATGAACACCTCCTACAATGCCCAACCCTGAAATTAGGAGGACAGGGGAGGAGAAACAAGAGTTGAAATGTACAGAGCCAGAAACCAGTCATGGAACAGTTATCTAAGACTTAACTCTCACATGTAAAAACTTAATAAAAGTTTTCCCAAATGTGACAATTATAAAATTTTCTATGATGTTGCAAGCAACAAATTGTGGTGCTACAAAAGCTTTCCTAAGCGATCAATAAAAACCGAATTTTGATGAACCATACTAAAGAAAAGTTGAAATTTGTTTCTATTATCTCTATATATCATGGTATTACAAAACATTGTCATATAAAGAGGCAAACGAAATATGCAGCAAAGGTACATCTGTATTTGTGTGTACGTGTCTACACATAGACACACACATTTAAAATAGAAGTATTTCAGACAGTTAATAAATAAAAGTATCATGTTGTTTTCCCGGATTTTGTGATTTTTATGGTGTTTGTCAGCTTTAAAACTTTTTAAATTTTATTTATTTTAATTATTATATATTTTAATTTTTTATTTTGAAGATATGGGGTACAATTCAGGGTTAGGTATACAAGTGGTCTTTGTGCAGGTAAAGTTTAGGCCTCACTTTGGTCCCCACTTCATCTTTTGTCAGCTTTTTAAAAAGTTGGTGATTTGCTATGATTTCTTACCCTAAAACATATTCCCTTTACTATGTAATTTTATATTCAGAATTGTGCATTATTTTTTCTTAAAGTCCTTCAATATTGTATAAGCTTCAGACCTGATATAACCTGGTTTTGCCCTTGGTGCCATGGACCTACTAAGCATTTTCCAGACTCTTATTTTACTCATCGGCTTATAAGGTAGGCCTTCGTACCATTTTACAGATGAAGAACCTGAGATTTTTAGTCGCATAGCTTCTAAATGGGTTTGAATCCAAGTCTGTTTTATGCCAAAGGAAGTGTGTTAGCTCTAGCCTTAATTGTACTTCCTGCCCCAGAGGGCATGCGGATTCAGACCTGAGCTTTCTTGGATTTATTGGGGCTGATTCAAACGGCTTCCACTGATGCCACGCCCTTCACCTTCCATCTGCCCCCTGAGCTACCTCAGTATTAATAGATCTGAAAAATCTCACTGTCAGAAAACTTTTCTTCATTTCCTCTTCTTTACTCAGAAACATGCCCTTGTGGACCTCTCTGGAAATTCCTTCTTCTTGTGGTATTTACCAGTTGTTTTTGTGATGTTTATACTTCATAGAAAGAAATGGAAAAAGTATTTCAAAGCATCTGGGTTGAAGGGTCTTTTAAATCTTTTCCCAAAAACTGAAAGTCAAAACACACCCCCTCCAGGAAGCCCACCGGATTAAGTCCAAGCGGGAATATCCTCATGCCATTTTCTCAGTTTCTTTGTAACTTACTGTCGGCTATTCATAACCAAACTGTATGTGTTTGCTTATACAGTATTCTCTTTCTCATCAGAAAACTCAAGATCGGCAATGTCGTACAATCTTTACTACTGAAATGATATTTGAATTCCAAAAACTCTGTGGGAACTCAGCAGAATTGTCAGCTATATAATGTAAGGAGGGGAGGTCTGATTTTTACTTGAGCAAACCTCAGTATCTATCATGTTGCTTTCAAAATGAAAATAAGCAAGTTCATTTGAAAGCCAAAACAGAAAAGCTCACTTCTGTAGCAGAACGAAAACTCATCGAACTCCTAGCCTAGTTTCCTCAACTTCTAAGGCATGGCTCTAGCTTTTGCAGTGTATAACGGCAACAAAGAGCATGGCTTCTGTTTCTCTATCTGAAAATAAGAATTGTATTATGTCTTTCCCATTTACTTTACAAAAGTCTCATGGGAACAAGAGTTAAATGATTAATGACTCAAAGCTCTTGCACAAACACAAAATGCTTAATAAAAATAATCCCTCATTGCCGCAGTGATAGGCGCCAGTGACCTGATGCTAAACCTTGACTGAGATCGAAGGCAATTCAGATAAACTCTGGGCCCGTCCATGAATCCAGGCTTCTTTTCCCCTTGTGAGGACAGTCTGGGCTGAGGTACCTCCACATCCTTCGCTGACAGGCTCCCTGGGCATGGCCCTCCCAGCTCAAACCCGAGTAATGTGAGGAAACGGTCAAATGTGCCTTTGGGAGTTCCATGTCATCTTGTGCTCTCTTTTTCAGGGAGCGTGCCTGCTCAGCCTATGCCTGCCACAACATTATTAAGAAAACGAGTTGAGATCAAAACTCAATATTTTATCTCGTTTAGGCCCTTTCAAAGAAAAGCCCCTGCATAACTGTAAAGGGTCTCCAAGTCAAACGTGCTTCCTGTCATGACTGAAAGAACTGGGGTGTGCTTGAAGAGAAAACACATCTCTGTTGATAGAAACTTGCAGCGGTTACTTGAAAAGGCAGCAAGGGGTGAATTCTGGTTGGTTTTTAGTCTATTGTGCCCATTGAACATCATCTATGTCTGGTCTTCAGGTGTGATACAGCCACATGAAATCACCCTGGACTCAAATATGAGTCCTGAGTAAATTCAGGAAACTCATGCATCATTACTCTACAACTGTAACGCATACTCCTGTGGCTTATCTTAAAATAACTTTCTTTTTAGCCTCTTCTCCAAGAGAATGGAAGACTAAATAAGGGGGTTCTTGTTGAAAACAAACCAACCAACCACTGAGCTTTATTATGTTTCATGGGAACAGAAGACAAAACAGCATGAAGAGCCTGGGTTGGAATCAGAGAGACCTGGGTTTGGAATCCCAGCAGTACCAGTCACTAGCTGTGGAATCTTGAGAATGTTATTTCATTTCCCTGAATCTATTTCCTCGTCTATAGAGAGGGACGAAGACTGTACAGGCAGAGATACGGAAGCAATGTTTGCCACCGTTCCATGCTGTAACAGCAAAAGTCATACATTTAAATGTGGCGTTTGATGAGTTTTTATTCCACCACAGAAGCAAGGAGTTTGATGAGTTTCTTTTGCATCACAGAAGCAACAGTGAGGACCGAATTAGATATTAGATACAAAGTACCTGGCAGAGTACCTAAGTTATACTAGGCAATAGGTACAGGATAGCTATAATCATCATAATAATGAAAATAACAGTATATTTCTGGACTACCAACAAGTCTATTTTAGAAAAACAAGTAGTTTTTGAGGAACTATGTGCTAGGCATTATGGGAAAGGGAAATACAAGACTTACATAAAATGAAAACTACCTTCAAAGATCTGACCATCCAGTTGCACTTTTTAGAATGTTAGTAAAGATCTGTTTATGCATTCTCTGATTTTGCTTAAAATATATGCCAATCATATGTTTCAAGGCTATAACTGCTATACCACAATATACGTATTCATCAAAAACATTGCCTTCTATAAAATTGCATGTTAAAATAAAACAGAATGGGAAAAAAATATCCAACTTTGTAACCAGTGTACTAACAAAAACAGTAATTATTACCTGGGAGATAACTTGAACAGTCCAGAAAAGCAGATCAGCCAGAGTTTGCCTTAAGGAATGTCTAAAAATTGCATAAGAACCATAATATGAGACTTCTGCTTCGAACCAAGATGGAATGAGAGACTGCTTTACCCTCTCATGTAAAACAATTTAAAAAACCTGGACAAATATATGAAACGATAGCTTTCAAGATATTGGAAATAAGTCATAAAGGACAATGATCTGTGAGTAATGGAAACAAATGAGGTGAGTTTTAGAATTTCTCTGCTTGCAGTCTTTAGAGAGTTTCCAGGTCATGCCTCACTGAGGGCAACTCCGGTGGAGCCCAGTGGTCTCCCTGAGGTGAGAAGATGATGCTGGGAGTCCAGGTAAGCCAACATGCCTAAGGTTCTTAGAGCAGAGAACCAGAGAGAGAGAGAGATTTAGAGAGTGAGAGGGAGGAAGAAAGAGAAAGAGAGAGGAAGGGAGAGATGGAGAGGGAGGGAGGGAGAGAGAGAGGGAGGGGGAGGGGCGGGGAGAGGGGGAGAGGGAGAGGGAGAGGAGAGAGAGAGAGAGAGAGAGACCTCGGCCTCCTGAGATCCACAGGGGTTCCTTTTAAGGTTTTGGTTGAGAACTGATCAAGCATGTGTGTGGAAATTACCTGATAACATGGAACAAACCATCTTAAAAAATAAGAACAAGTTATCCCAAGACTCTCACAGGGCCAGGAATAGTGTTTATTTTAATCATCCAGAGTGGAAAACCTTATACTCTATGGGGCTGAGTTTAGTAATAAGAAGGTTGTTGCTTATTGTAGCTTTATAGTAAAGTTTGAAGTCTGGTAATGAAATACCACCTGTATATTTATTAAAATAGTAACACAAAATTTAATTCCTTGCATTAAGAAAACATTCTAAATATTTAAAAAGTAACATTGGAATGACATATGTGTATTTATACCTAGAAGCCCATCCACGGAAAATTTTCTGGGAAGTCTCTGAAGGTCTAATTTTGTCACTACTCTGAGTGCCCGTGTTGAATGTTTGATGAGAGCTGGGAGCATGAAGAGGAAGTTGCTTATGACTCTGAAGGAAAAGAAAAGGAACGAATTTGGGTCTGGACCAGAGCAATGCTGTGGGCATGAAGGAGAACCAAAATATCTGAGAAGGAAGAGAAAGTCCTAATTGCTAAGACCTAAAGTTCAATTAGATGTAGAGGTGATGGTGGATAAGGGGTTCAGGATGAAGCTCAGGTCAATCTTGCTGAACCAGTTGCACGGCAGAGTCATTTGTCACAAAAATGATGCATTCCTTCACCCAATGCTTCATTCCTTCACCCAACGCCCATCCTGTTCCTAGCACCCAGGGCACAGTAGAAAACAAACAAGGCCCATTTACAACCCAGAGTCAGTCTAAATAGTTTTGAATCCTGTTTCCATGACTTAAGGTTCTGGGGAAACATGGGCATGTAACAGAGCTTCTCTGTGTCTAATTTTCCTTCTATGTAAAAAGGAACATATTCTTATAACTTATCACACATGGAAGATGTGATGACTTAAGTACTTTTATATATCTAAAATATTAAATACATTTTGACACATAAAAATATTAAAAGAAAATGTTGTACATGTTCTGGCACATAAAAATTACTTAGCAATGATTTACTGAAAAGAACATTATTAAGTTCAAGGGGAGATGTAGAGAAAAAATAAGTAAGCAAGTCTATAGTAAAATTAAATGAAGCCAATAAATAAAAGTGTAAAGAATTAAAGGACAACAAGTGAAGCAGGAAATTTATTTTAAAAAATAACGGGTCAAGATTGTCTTTCCTAGGAGGTGACACTTGAGCACAGGCCTAAATTAATTGAAGAAACAAGCTAGACAAATATTGGGAGAGGACCCACCAACTGCCAAGCAGGGGGTCCCTGAGTTCAGAAGCTCCGAGTTGGGAATAAACTTGCTGTATTTAAGAAAGAGTAGGGGTGATAGGGAAGAGGGACAGGAGATGAGTGTGAGGGGGAACTTAGAGATGAGATGATTCAGAGCAAGACAGGACCTACTAAGGAGTTTGGATTTTGTCTCAAGGTGTACAAGAAACAATAATGTAGTAGTTATCAACCAGACTGCTGGGGTTGGAACCCTGACCCTGTATATATCAGTATTTTCACCTGTAAAATGGGGATAACCCTGCATATATCAGTATTTTCACCTGTAAAATGGGGATAACAATAGTACGTATCCATAGAGTTGTAAGATGTGAGAACAGTCAATATATGCAAATAACTTAGAATATTGCCCAATGCAAATATTAAGCAATTTAAATAAGTGTTTGCTGCCACCGCCACTTCTGTCATCATCAACTTCATTATCATCATCAGAAAGAGATTTTGAGTGAGGGCCCAACTTAATTATCTGTTAAAAATATTGATCTGGTTTCTGTGGAGAATTGACAGATGTTGATCCACTTTTGTCAGTAGCAAACTAAAATGAGTTGACACCCAATGACCTCTTGAGAATGATGGAGAGAGATTGCTGCATTGGATAAACATTGAAGGAGGAGGTCAGGGAAGATGGCGGCAGTGCCAGTCAGACAATGCAAGTCCCAGTTTGAGTGGGTGTATGGAAAATTTTGTGTACTTGCAGGTGAGTGAGTGGGCATGTGAGTGACTGACTGAGTGAAGCCTAGGGAGATTGTGGCCAGGGCTCTCCTGGTGCAGGGACTGGTGCTGCAGCTGCTCTGCTTGGAACCTAGTGATTCCTGGGACACAAAAGCCAAGTGCCATTGTTTTTTGGTTTTTTTTTAAATCAACAAAACCCTTCCTGGGAAGAAAATGCTGGGAGACACTGACTAAGTGCAGGCTTGTGAGCAAGGACCAGGGCCTTCCTGGTGCAGCAGCTGGAGCTGCAGCTTCTCTGCTTGGCCCCTGACACTTCCCAGGTCACAAAAGCCGAGCACTATTTTTTTTTTAAACAGACAAAAGTTTTCCTGTGAAGAAGAGGTGGGGAGAGACTACTAGCTCCAAGCTCTGCCTCACTAATGCAGCAGGAGAGACTGCAGGCTCCAGGCTTTCCTCATCACTTCAGCACCTAGTCGGACACTGGCAGCAGGGGCTGCAGAGGGAGCCCAGAGGCAGAATCCCACAGGAGAGACAAGAAAGGCACCCTGCCACCACCTTGTAGGCAGGGCAGGAAAGTGCTCCGATTTGCTCACTGCGGAGCAACAGACTTGATCTCTATGACTGGTGGATCTACTACTCAGGGGCTGATTGTGACCCATAGGGAATATCCTGAAAGCACAAACTTCAGAGGGACCTTAACAAGTGCTGAGTCCCAGGCGCCCCACCCCCTAACCTGATCCAGTTGCACGACAAAGAGTGTGGCCAGAAAAGGACAAGGAATAACTACAAAGAGATCAGTGGCAAATCTGGGGCTGACCCAAACCCTTTCCTCCCCAGGAATGCTCTGAATGTCAGACCCACAAAGCTGGGCCATGACTGAGAGGGAAAAACCCAGGAGGAGCCTGGACATCAGTCAAAATAGGAGAACTCCATTCCAGGATAGGCCTGGCTGGGGCACCTCCCGTGAGTACATACGTGGGGAAGAGACAGTCCTGCACCTTCCCACCAGAGGAGATCTCCCTGACCATACGAGAGTGGGAGGAGAGGACTGCAGCCCCACCCACCCCCATTGCCCCTCCTCCTTCCCTGATCCAGACATTGGGAAAAGAGTGAAAGACTTGGAAGCTCTGAGGAGAGAGCAGGTGGGAGGAACAATTACAGAATCTGCCACAAGAAGGCAGGGTTTTTTGTTTGTTTGTTTGTTTTACTTTTTAAAAATTTTTTGCTTGTTTGTTAGTTCATCTATTTTTCTAATATTTTTCCTTTATGTATGAATGTGTATGACAGGGTTTAATCTGT
>CAUYQG010249019.1:0-86813 GCA_963574415.1 Tarsius wallacei
GGCTTTCCAAAGTGCTGGAATTATAAGTGTGTGTCTCAGGTCCCTGCACTTGGCCCTTCTTTAAGCATTTTAAAGATGATCATTGTCTTCTGACCTCTGATGAGAAGCGAGATATTATCTGAATAATGCGCCTGTATGCAACAAAGATATACTTCAATAATAAATTTAGATAAATAAGTTTTCATATTAAACACACACACACATACACACCTCCCTCAGAAAATTTGTTGTCAACAGATCTACACACTACTGGATATAATAAAGGAAGTTGTCCAGCCTGAAGGAAAATGACACCCAGCGAAAATTCCTATCTTCAGGAAAGAATAAGGAGTAATGGAAATGGAAATGTTTTCTCTATATTTATTTAAAATATATGTGATGGTTTGAAGCAAAGATTTTAACATTGTCTTGTAAGGTTATAACATGTAAAGTGTACTGCATATGATGATATATATGGTTCTTTCTACTATAATTGCAATTATTCTAAAACTTGAGATTATCTACACACTCAAAGACACATATTTTAAAGAGCAGAAATAAAAGTTCTGGAAACCTGGAATGAGTTGATAAGAGTTTTGTGATTTCTATCGGCTACAGAACTTGACTTCAATAGCTGAAACACTAGGAATAATTTAAATACCAGGGCTTATTTCTTAGGGCTTAATCATGGCTTTGAACTTTAAAAGGTTTCTTTCTTGGAGAAAAGGTTACTCTTTCAAAAGAAAGTGAAGCTTTCATAGTAGACTATTTATCTACAGCTGTATAATTGAAACATTTAAAATTCTTGCAGAGAAATTTTTAAAACTGCATTCTTACTATGAAAACTCCTCAAAGGGAATGACAGGTGTTCAGTCTACATTTTGTGCCAATTTGAACACACTACTGATGTCATTTAATACAGAGAGTCAGAAAAATGGACAATCCTAATACCCAGGTGGAAAAATCTGTAATATCCCAGGTGTCCTGTCGTTAAGAATGTTCACAATCTAGCAGCAGGGAAAAGACTACTGCAACTGAAAGGCACAAAGGACATCATCAACAGTACAAGGAAAGAGTTCTATTCCTTTATGTCTAATAAGCCTGGAAATACAAACAAGTCTTGGTAATTGCTGTTTGGAAAGACTAGGGACAGAACCTGAAAATAAAAAAATAAAATAAAGCTAGCAAGGGTAAGAGTCATATACATGCATGTGTATACACAGACTCAGAAAGCAGAGAAATTAGATAAAATGGAAGAATAAAAATGAAGACAAGAATAGAACCCTGGAGGAGAACGAGACAGCGAGAAGAGGGGCATTGAGGAAGGAAATAGAATGAAGAAGAAAAGAGAATACCAGTGCATCAGTTGTGGGGAGGAGTGGAAACTGAAATGGTAAATACAAAGAAATTCTATTTAAGCCTTTCCCTGTACCCTGTAATAATGAAGTCTTTGCCTGCCTTCCTGAAGCTTACATCCCAACATTGTCATGTTTGTATTTAGACATAGCAAGGCATCAAGCAGTAGGTCTTCTGGCTTTTCCAGTAAGTGAAAGAAAATAGTAACTCCAGACATTAAAACAGTCATACACACAGCTAAATTCCTGTTTCTATGCCCTTTCCCACTCCTCTTGGGGTTTTATGAGAAGTGGGAAATGGACTAAAAGCATCTTTATGGTTGGCCTCTGCTCTTGCTCAGTTCATTCTTACCTGTTAAAGCATCTGTTCAGAGAGGGAAACGCAGCAATATTGGGTGTCATTAACACCTCTGACTGTGGCAAAAGTTTTAACATTGACCACACTTTGGTATGTGGTCATGTTTCTTGAAAGATAACTTGCTTTCTCTTGAGCCTTGACAATATTGTTTAACAAATTCCTGTGTTTTAAAAAAGTGTACTTTGGAGACCCTATCTCTATAAAGAATAGATAGAAAGATAGAGAGATAGATAGAGAGACAGACAGATAGATAGATAGGTAAACCCCATCTCTACAAAAAAAATATAGATAGACAGACGGATAGTGTGCTTTAAGTGCGACAGTTTCTTATAAACATACACTTACCCTACATCCCAGTAATCCGACTTCTAACTATTTATCCAAGAAAAATGAAAACATTTCTCCACAAAAGAAACTTGTATAGGAATGATCTTAGCATTCTTACTCATAAATAATGAAAATCCCTAAATGATGCATATGTACATGAACAGGTAAATTTATAAGGTATACTCCTACAGTGGAATAGTTAGCAAGTGATATACTGAACTACACGGACAATTTACTTAGAATTCATGGAAACATTGAAAAAAGCCACATTCAAAGTCTGCCTATTGTATGATTCCAGTTATTTGAAATTCTAGAAAGTGCTGTCATACATAATGACACTGCAGACCAGTGATCGTCTATGGCCCCAGGGCAAAAGGGAGCATTGACTTCAGAGGAACACAAGGAAACTTTTGGGGATGATGAAAGTATACTTTGTCTTGATTATGATGGTTCTTATATAAATGCATGCATTGGTCAAAATTCATCAAAGTATGTACTTCAAATGGGTGTAATCTATGGTAAAATTTATTTTTTAAATGCATTTTAATAAATGTGGCCAATGTTATCAATCAATAAATCAATTGATGAAAGAATATACTTCATTGTATATTTAATGGCTCTAGATTTAGATGGGGAAAAAATGTTCTTCCCAAAAGACAGCACTATAAAGAAGACTGAATGATTAAGGAAAAAAACAAGGCAGAGAGCTAACCATCTTCCTAGGCTTTTATTTCCTTTCAAGCAACACTGTTGCTTTCCTACCTCAGTGTCTCGAATAACATCAGGAGCAAGATTGTTGATTTCCTTTCTTTGTGTTTTAATTGAACATAACTTATTCAATTTACTCAATTTAGAGTATCTTTTTCAGGCAAGAGCATGCTATGCTAGACATCACAAAATAATGCAGAGGCTGGCCGGACTCAGTGATTCAACCTGTAATCCCGAGGCGAGTGGATTGCCTGAGTCCGCAGGTTCAAGACCAGCCTGGGCAAGTTGGCGAGACCTCATCTCTACAATAAAACAAAATAAAATAAAATAAAAATTAGCCTGACATGGTAGCACGCACTTGTAGTTCCGGCTACCTTAGAAGGCTGAGGCGAAAGGATCGCCAGAGCCACTGCACGCCAGCCTGGGCGACAGAGTGAGACTCTGACTCAAAATAATAATAGTAATGCAGAGGCAATATGGTTTAGAGCTTTTTCTCAAGAAGCTTATGGTCTAGCACAGGGGTTAACAAATTAAAACCCACAGGCCAGACTACCACCTGTTTGTAAATAGATTTTTATTAGAACACAGCATTTGTTTATCTATGACTGCTTTCTTCCTGCAACATTAGAGTTGAGTAGTTGTGATGGAGACTATATAACCTGCAAATCATAAAGTATTTACTGTCTGGCCCTTGAGAGACAGAAGTTTGTCAACTTCTGGTCTAGTAAAATAGATAAGGCATGGATGTTTTAGAAGGTGTCATAAGCAAAACAAAGATCAAGTGTACTGAGAGGTCAGAGAAGGGAGAGAGTCCTTTAATAGGAAAATTGGAGAAAGCGTCATTGAGAAAGTGGTGTTGGAAGCTAAACCAAAGCAGGATTAGGCAGAGGGAGTTGGAAGGAACAGGATGATGAATGCTGGAGCAAGACTCATGGAAGGAAAATTTTCCACATGCTCCTGAAAACCATCAAATGGATGGAAAAGAAGGGCTAATTCAGTAACCTTGGGCCCACTTGTTATAGAATCAAAGATTATCAAGAGCTATAAGAATGTTAAAGATTCCCCCTACAGTTCTTTCAAGTCACAGTTGTGGACTCAGAGTCAGAGAGGTTCAATCATTCATACAAGGTCACATAACAAGTTAGTCAGAGAGCTATACTAAAACCCAGCGCTTTTGCCATCCCACCTGGTGTTGCATTGCGAAATTTAAACCAACGTTTACTGAACTGAGTTGTCTATCTATTGTAGCTTTCTAGGACAAAGATGCTCATCTAAGGTGTGGAGTACAGGTTTAAATCTATAGGTTACTTTTTTCAAATCACACCACTCTACCTTTGAGATTTACCACATGCAATGAGAAATGTCACTTTAATGTCACTTGTAGGGATATGTTCCCCAAATGAATATTATGGAAAGTAAGATCAAAACTTTTTCTAAAATAGTACATTTCACATATGGTTTAATAGATATTTGATAGGTCTTTATAGAAAAACAAATAAATAAAGAAAAACAATTAAATGACATAATTTTGAAAAATACCTATTGCTGCCTATAAATAACTTAATAGCATCTGGCTTCTATGTTGGATCAGATTACCCATCCCAAGACAGTGCTTTCGTATTTTTCTCACTAATGCTTTTGTTCCCGCATGGGTTTTTGTCCATACTTTGCCAAAAAATGAGCTGTCACTTGCTCCTGTCACAATCAAGCATCTTAAAGAGCTGTCTGCTCTCATTCTTTTCACTTGCATGTTATACATTCACTATCCACCCTCTCTGGTTTGACTTTGAGTGGCCATTCCACTCAGTTCCTTCACCAAGATCACTAGTGGTTTTCAAGCTGAGAGTCTTCCATCTTTTATTTTGTGGAAAGTCTCCCTCTGGACTTTCCTCCCAGTGGGCCATTTTGCAAATGTTGATATTTCCCAGGATTAGCTTTTGAGTTTTCCTCTTGCTCTCTACCAAACTGTATAATCTTAATGGACAGTTTTTTGGTTTTTTTATTTGTTTGTTTCAACTGTTGCCCATACACTGATGATCCCAAGTCAGCATCTCCGTACTCAGTCCTTAAAACCTAGCATCCCAGAACTGGGCGTATCCTCCTCAAAATCGGCTTCTCCGCCTGTGTTCTTCATCCTGGTAAACCGTACTAACATCTGAGCGAGAAATCTAGGAAGTATTTTAAAACCATCCCTCTCCCCACTTCTCTTCTTCCACATTCCCCATCATCTTTCATCTGTAGCAATACAGTAGCTTCCTTCCTTGCCTTAAGTTGTAACCCCTTCCATAACAGACTACACATTGTAATGAGTCATCTTTAAAGAATGAAAACTATTCTTGTCACTTCTTGCTTAATTTTTTTTTACTGACTTACCCCTCTCATTCAGAAGTGATAGCCAAATCCCTTAGTGAAGCATGCCAGGCTCTGTGTAATCTGATAGTCTCATTTCCCACTCCTCTGGCTATCCCAAGCAACCTGCAGCTTCCAGAATGTCTACCTTCTCTTGTGCCTTCTTCCATGCTGTTTCCTCTTGTGTCCTCTTCACTGCCGCACATCACCACCACCCCAGCAAGCTAAGTTTTTCTTTTCCTTTGAGACTCAACTCAGGAGTTACCTCCTCCAGGGACTGTCCCTTGAACCAGTCCTCATAAAGCCGTGAGTTCACGTATCAATGGAAATTCTAATTGCAGTTTATGTACCTATGAACCAGAGGGCAAGACTGTGTCTTCCATCTTCACCCATTGAGTTTATCACAGAACCGAGGACATAATGTTCAAAAAAATGTTTAATGAATGAAAGAAATTGTTGTAAGCTAATGTGTTCTATGACTCAGATAATTATATTGTCATTTCAGAAATGGGTGTTTGATAATATAGGAATAACAAACTCAGTTTCTCCTGTACTCTCGCAATATAAAATAATTCTCTGACCTCAGATATGTGGGGATTTTCTCCCACAACCCAAGCCAAGTAGTCCTTCAGCAGCAAATACCAGCTGAGTGCCCTCTAATTCAGACACGTCTACATGGAGGTAGTCTTAGATCCCATAGGTTTAGCACTCAGTCCGCTTGACTGTTCCCCACTTCAGATGCCAGTCAGAAGCCCCAGGTTGTTTTCACTATGCTCCTACCAACCAACTATAAATTGGAGTTCCCATAACCCTTTCCTTGGGTTCAGTTAATTTCCTATAGTGGCTCCCAGAACTCAGGGAAACACTTTTACCAGTTTTTTATAAAGGATACAAATGAAGGACTGCATAGGATGAGGTATGGGGGAAGGAGTATGGAGCTTCCGTGGTCCTTTCCAGCACATTGCCCTCCGGGAACCTCTACATGTTTCACTAACCAGAAGCTCTCTGAACTCTGTCCTGTTGGGTTTTTATGGATTAAATCATCAACCATCGGTGATCAGGTTAACCTTTTGCCCTTAATACAGTTAGCCTAACAAACACTAGAGTTGAGCCTAGCCTGTCTTAAATGTGCTCAGAACACTGATATTAACTTACAGTTGGGCAAAATCATCTAACACAAAACCTGTTTTACATTAAAGTGTTGAATAGCTCATGGAATTTATTGAATATTGTACTGCAAGTGAAAAACAGAATGGTTGTATAGGTACTCGAAGTATTGTTTTTCCTGTGTATGCCTGTCATGCCGTTGTAAAGTCGAAAAATTGTAAGTTGAACCATGGCAGGTCAGGTACTGTGTGCATATATTTCACAATATTATAAGATTAAACATGGATGACATACATTTCCTTTTTTATATAAATGTATCTACTTAATGATTTGCATTTAAATACTTTTGTAAATTGTAGGAGTTTCACCGGAATGTTAATCTCCATTCTATAAAGTAGCTAGCATGGCTCCAGTGATAACACATCCTTCCTCGTGAGTTTCTATTTAACTTGCATGAAGAAATTAAAGGAAAATTCAATCTCCTATATGTGCAAATGTAAAACAACCTATGAGAAAATAATACATATGCATATTTCCCTAAAGTTTTACCTCTAAAACTTTCAGAGGTTTTTTTGTTTGTTTGTTTGTGTGTTTGTTTTTTGGCCACTTTTGATGAAACGTATCCTTTTGGGTAGATAATTGGAATGAGAAACAATGTTTAAATGATTCACTAGCACTGGATGAAGCCTGGATTTTCATTCACCTAATTACAGTCACTTGTTGAAGTGCTCTGGAAAGTGGCAGTAAAAATTCCCTCACACTTGTTTAGAGCTTTATTATTTTTGAGCACTTTCATATATCATCTCGATGAATTTTCACTACAGTATAGTATAATACTCAGGCTCAGGAGTGAGACTGTCTGGATTGAAATCCTGAGTCTGCCATAATTTAACCTCTCTGAACCCTTGTTTCTTGTTTCTTTTTGTCTGAAAAATAGAAGTAACTCCTGTCTGTGAGTGTGTTATGCATTGTGTAGGCTAAGTGAGATGATGTAGATAAAACTGTTAGCCTGGAATCTCACATTAAGTACTCACTAAATGCTAGCTATAAATGTTAATATATAAATATTATTAAAAGTACTGCTTTTTCTACCACTGCTGTTTCTACAACAAGAAAACCCACACACACAGTAAGAGTGGGCATTACTCCCTGGAAGAGTTGGAGGCCTTACTCATGCAGTGCTCCTCCCCACACACCAACTATAGTGGTATCAGAGAAGGCCGAGTAAGACATTTTGATTTTTTTTTTTTTTAATTGGAGTCTCTCTCCGTGGCCCAGACTGGTGTGCAGTGGCATGCTCCTGGCCACCGCAGACTCGACCTGCTGGGCTCTGGCGATCCTTCCGTCTCAGCCTTCCAAGTAGCTGGAACTACAGGCGCGCGCTGACATTGAGATTTTATTTCCCACCCAGCAGTAATGAGGCCTCCTCCCCTCGGGGGTCAGTGGAGACCATGTTGAAAGCCTGAATTTCTACTCCTACCCAGAGATAGTGCAGCTCCTCTACTCCCTTCGCCAGAATAGTCAAAGGGGCCAAGTGAGGTACCAGGACTTACCACCTTTCTGTGGTAACAAGCCTTATCCCTCTCCTGTGGGGGGCCACGTGGGGAGCAGCAATACACTACCTCTATGGGGTGTTGTCAGTGGAGAACTAAGTCAGGAGCCTGAATTCCTGCCCTCATTTAATAACGGAGGCACCCATCACCCCCATCTGACAGTAATGCCCCCACCAGAACTGTGTCAGAGGAGGCCTTCCAAAACACAAGATTTAAATAAGATCCATAGTCTCATAATGCCCCAAATTTCCAGGATACAATAGAAAATCACTTATCAAGAACCAGAAAAATCTCAACCTTAATGAGAAAAGACAGTCAACAGCTTTTACAGTGTCTTACAAGGATTTTACAGCAGCCACCATAAAAATTATTCAACATGCAACTGGAAATATGCTTAAAGCAATGAAAAATAGAAAGTCTCAGCAAAGGAACAGAAGATAAGAAGAATAACCAAATGAATACTACAACTAAAAACTGTAATGAACTCAAATTTTAAAAGTTAATAGGTGTACTACAACAACAGAATGGAGAGAAAAGATAAAAGAATCAATGATTTTGAAGATAAAGACAGTTGAAATTACCCAATCTGAAGAACAACAGAGAAAACAAAAATTAAGTAAGACTTACATCAGTAAAAAGATATGGCTTCACGTGCCCCCCATGCCATGTCCATGTGGCACCCACACAGCACCCAGTGACACCTGCATGCTGTCCACATGGCATCCATGTGACACTCACATGATATCCACATGCTGTCCACGTGGCATCCATGCAATGTCCATGGACTGTATACTTGACACTCACTTGGCATTTACAAACTATATGACACCCATGAGCTGTCCACTTGACACTCAAGCAGCATCCACGTGCTGTCCACATGCTATTTGCATGACATCCACACGCTGTCCATGTGACACCCATGTGGTGTCCAAAAGTGGCTCCCACTCACTATTCACATGACACCCACACACCGTCTACATGATACCCACGCAGTGTGTATAGTAAGCAAGTAACACCAACCTGTTGTTGGGAAAGTTAGAAGAAAGATGTTCTCTGAAAAAGCAAAGACCTAAAACTGAGGACAGATCAGCCATTAAGAACAACTCACTGGCAAGCTAGCTCCTATACACATTGCAAGAGAATTCCAGGTATACTTAAAATCTGTAGCTCTGAGGGTTGTAATAGCAAAATAAAATCTAAATTCTGCTCAGATCCTAACTAAGTTGACTCAATTCTCAGACTGGCAATAATTAAAAAGGCAGTTAAGGTCAACAAGTGAGATAGGACAGCACAGAAGTGTTTATCCATACTGACAAACATATAGACTTAGGCAAACATGAAAACTTATGGCCTATATTTGAAAAAATGATCCCAAAAGTCCATTAAAAAATACTCATTGATTGTGGTAACAAGTGGCTAGGAAAACTGATTGCTAGCAGCAGGACAGTTTCTTTAAAAACTGGATGCATTTACCCCATGAAATAATATTCATTTGTTAAAAACAACAAACAAGATGCTTATAAAAACTGGTGATTAACAAAGCAGGACAAATCATGCTCCTGGACTTTAAACTTTACTATAAGGCTACAATAATCAAAACAGCCTGGTATTGGTACAAGAACAGGTATATAGACTAATGGAACAGGATAGAGAAGCAAAACCTCAATTTCTCAACCAACTCATCTTTGACAAAGCCTCCACCAACAATTGCTGGGAAGAGGAGACCCTATTCAGTAAATGATGCTGGGAAAACTGGCTGACCACGTGCAGAAGATTGAAACAGGACCCCACCTATCACCATACACAAAAATCAACTCTAAACGAATCAAAGACCTAAATGTAAAACTTCAAACTATAAAAATCTTAGAAAACTCAGGAGACACCCTTACAGAAATTGGAATAGGCAATCAATTCCTGATCAAAACCCCAAAGCCCATGCGATAAGAGATAAGATACAAAAGTGGGACCTCATCAAACTGAAAAGCTTCCGCAAATCAAAAGAAACCATTAAGAGAGTGGGGAGACAGCCCACAGAATGGGAAAAAAAATTTACCAACTGTATATCTGATAAAGGCCTAACATCCAGAATCTATAAGCAACTCTCAACATGCTGAAAGGAAAAAAACTAACAGCACTATTAAAAAGTGGGCAAAAGATATGAATAGATACTTCTCAAAAGAATACATACGAGCAGCCAACAGATACATAAAAAATGCTCAGCCTCGCTAGTCATCCAAGAAATGTAAATCAAAATCACACTGAGATACCACCTAACTGCAATCAGGATGGCCATCATTAATGACTTAAGAAACAACATATGCTGGAGAGGATGTGGAGAAAAGGGAATGCTTCTATACTGGTTGCTGGGAGTGTAAACTAGTACAACCTCTGTGGAAAACAGTGTGACAAATTCTGAAAGATCTAAAAATCAACCTTTCATATAACCCAACAATCCCCCTTCTGGGAATATACCCAGAGGAACTCACCATTCTACAAAAATGATACCTGTGCATGCGTGTTGCAGCACTATTCACAATAGCAAAAACATGGAAGCAACCATGCTGCCTATCGAAAGTGGACTGGATAAAAAAAATGTGGTACATATACATGATGGAATATTACACAGCTATAAAGAAGGACAAAATTATGGACTTTGCAGCAACTTGGATGGATTTAAATTCCATCATACTCTGTGACCTATCACAGAAACAAAGAATTGAGTACCACATATTCTCACTCATAAGTGGACCCTGAACATTTATCATAATACTACATGAAAGGGATTGGCAGTAGTGGTTCACTGCCGGGGAAGGGCATATAACACTAATAAGGGTACCTGATCCCAAACCAGTTGAAATGAGGATGAATGGGAGGCCCAAACTTCATCTGCACAATGACCACTTATGCACCCAACCCTGAATTGTACCCCACATCTTTAAAATAATTAAATAAATAAACACTAAAAAAGAAACAACTGATGTTTAAAACTTAAAAGTATAGTGCATCATAAAAGAAAAGAGACAGAAAAATACATACATAAAAAACAAATATTTGGCAAGGACCTGTGTCATTGAAATAGATAAGATGTGAACACTTAAAGTCATATTTTTAAAAAAAAATAGCCGGGCTTGGTGGCTCAGCCTGTAATCCCGCGCCTTGAGAGGCTGAGGTGAGTGGATTGCCTAAGCCTGCGGGTTCAAGACCCGCCTGGGCAACTTGGAGAGACCTTATCTCTAATAAATCAAAAAATTAGCCAGTTGTGGTAGCGCGCGCCTGTAGTTCCAGCTACTTGGAAGGCTGAGGCAGAAGGATTGCCGGAGCCCAGCAGGTCGAGGCTGCAGTGGCCGGGAGCAGCCACTGCACTCCAGTCTGGGCGACGGAGTGAGACTCCAACTCAAAAAAAAAAAAAAAATATATATATATATATATATATATATATATATATATATATATTCCCCAGATTGCAATGCATTCTTATGTCTGTCTTTTCTTGTGCTTCCAGAATTAGTGTTACAGTTTGCTACTGCCTACCCCTAAAATGGTCACCACTTTTCTCTTTTATATTATTCCTTCTGTTCCTGTAAGCCAAGAAACCACAGCTTGTTACAGTTTTGTAAAATGAGAATCTGTAGGGTCTGAATGAAAGCCTGAGGGTGTGCAGTTTGGCTTCCTTGGTCATATGTGTGTTAGGTATTCAAATGATGAGCAAGTGATTAAATAAATGGCATTAAATTTGGTATTTCAGAAGTCTTTTTTGTTTCTTTTTTATTCTCAACTGGAGTCTTAAAATAAGCAATTACTGGATAAAATACTTCTAGATAAGTGAATGATTGCAAAATGTGCCATGTATACATGTATAATATTTTATTTGAAACACTTCATGATTAAAATACTTCATAAAGGTTATTGGAAAAAAAGGAATATGAAATTTGTGATAAAGAGTCGTGACATTACCCAGAAATGTACTACTCATATTCTTTCTGTAGTGTATAAAATAAAAAGAAAGTTGTGTTTTTAGAGGATTTATTGAGTTAATTTTAAAATGTGGCTGATTGAACACATATATTACATCTCTCTCTCTGAAGGCCCCACTAATGTTATAGTAAGTAGATAAAATTATAACCCCTTAAAGGGCACAGGAAGGAAAGGAAAGCAAATATTTTTTAATCAGGAAAGTACATGATTGAAAGACAGTTGCCTAAAAGCCAAAGCCAAAACTAGCAAGAAGAATACCAGAAGAAAATTTGTGCCACAGAATTTCAGAAACTTAAAGAATTAGAGTTAATTGCTTATCTCAAAAAATGAGGGTGCAGGTGAGGCTGAAAATAGGGGAATTTATTGAAAGGCTAAATAAGAGATAGTTTAGATAACTTAGGCCCCACCTGTTAAATGTACAGCCAAGTGACTGCCCTTTTCCAACCCTCATAGTTTGAACCAAAGTTACTCAGGACATGGGGACACCAGACACAGCCGTACAAAACCAGAATGATTCTGTGAAAACCTATTCCCAGACCAGTGAGACACTAGGCCCCCTTATCCTGTGAACCTCTGAGAAAATGAGCACCATGTCATACACTTTCGGTTTGGAGGATTTAAGCTTCTATTCTAGATAGTAAAATTAACTGTCCTGGGAGGATAGACCTATAAATATTGAAAGTTGGGATCCTCCAGTGGAAAAGCTGGTTCTCTGCCTAATCACCCAAATTGAAGCCCCTCACCCAGAAGTTTGTATCCAGCTTGTGATTCAGACTGTGATACACCGATTGATGTATCTGTTTATCAGTCAAAGTATGAACAAAAAGCCCAACACATTTGAAGAAAGCCTCCAACCTGAAAAACAGAAAAAGAACTCAAAGGAAACAGGGACAATGTAAGAAACAGAAGAAAATCTTTTTAAAAAGTGTAATTTCACAAAGATGAGAAGATACTGCATCCGTTAAATAAAAGTAAGATACTATAAAACCAAAACATACAGGGAGCCAAAAAGAACTCTTGCAAATAAAAAATGTAATTGATGAACCACAAAAGACTCAGTAGAAGGAATGGGGAAAAGTTAATGAAATATTCAAAGAAATAAGACAAAGCACACAAAAAAATGAAAAGCAAGAGAGAAAATAACCACAACTCTAAAATAAAAATTTTAAAAAACATAGAGGCTCAATCCACATTTAAAATCTGACGGAAAATGAAATTAGCAAATAAAAAGTACAAGAAATGGGAAAATGAAATTAGCAAATAAAAAGTACAAGAAGTTTTCCCAGAAAATTACTTTCATCTCTAAAAGGCCACTGAATTTTCCCACAGTAAATATACCAAGGCACTGGAAATCAGGGATAAGAAGTTGTTAAGTTTCTAGAGAGTTTCTAAGTTTCTACAAGGCATGTGTAAAAACATTAGGCATTAGAGACTTGTCAACAGAAGTGCTTGAAGTAGAAACAATGGAGTGATCCTTCAAAACTAAATGAAAATTGGTTCTAACCAAGAATTTTATATCCAACCAAACTATCAGTCAAGTTTAAGGATAGAATAAAAATATTTTCAGACATACAAAACCTCAAAATGTTTCTTTCCATGCACTGTTTCTTAAGAAGTGTTTGAAATATATCCTACAACAAAATGAGAGAATTATATGGAAGAAAAGACATGGGATCTAAGAAACAGAGGCATCTAACCCAAGGGAGAAGTGAAAGAGCTCTTAGGATAAAGATGAAGGGTAATTTCAAAATGAGAACCGTGTAGTAGACCAAGAGAACAACCAGTCCAGATTACAGCAAAAGGGTGGCAAATTTCAGGAAGAATCGTCTCCACTGGGGGAAGAAATAGAATCCCTGATGTGTTTGAACTTGAGAGGAAATATTATTTTAACCAGAAAGATTGACAATGACGTAATGATACATAAATAGGAAATTCAACATATGAAAAAAGTTATTTCAGTGAAACCAAAAAGTTGACAAGAAGGTAAATATAATTATCATTTACTAAATAGATTAGCTGTGAATATTTACATAGTCATAATGAAAAAAAACAAGGACTATTACTATGCAATCAATCATGTTGTATATGAGATGTCCTGTTTCTCTGTCTCTTTTTTTTTAATACATATTTTTTGTTTTAAAATTGTGGGGTACAGTTAAGGGTTAGGTATACAAATATGCATTGTGCAGGTACCCTTGTTGAGGTGTGCCCCCCTGTCCCCAGACAGATATTGACTGTTAATCCCACCTCCCTTCCCCTCCCTGCCCCCCACCCCGATAGTTTCCTCCACTGTCAGTCCTTTTCTTAAAGTATTACAATAATTGTTCAAGGTCCACTTATGAGTGAGTGCATGTGATACTCAGATCTTTGTTTCTGTGAGAGGTCACTCAGTATTATAAACTCTAATTCCATCCAGGTTGCTGCGAAATTCATGATTTTGTTCTTTTTTATGGCTGCGTGATGTTCCATTGTGTATATGTACCACATTTTTTTAATCCAGTCCTCTTTTGATGGACAGCATGGTTGGTTCCATGATCTTGCTATTGTGAACAATGCTGTGATAAACATGTGTGCAGGTATCTTTTTTATAGAGTGATTTGTGTTCTTCAGGGTATATTCCCAGTAGGGAGATTGCATCTCCCTCTCTTTTTGAGTACATGATATGAGACATTTCAGGTGCCCTTGTGGTTGGGTTGAACTACGTGACTAGTCCTGACCAATAAGTTGCTTATGTTTATAAAGCTACCTTTGGATCCAAGTGATCATTATTCCATATCTTTTTATAGAATTGGTATGGGCAGAGTGAACATAAGACAAAAGCTAGTTGTCCTAAGCAAGCACATTTGTGGAATTTAATAGTATACCAAATATTTTTCCATTTGTCTTCTTATTTGAACTTCAGAGTAGTCCTGGGTGATAGGGACATACAGAAAGCAAGATACTTGTCTCAGATCATATAGCCACAGAGCCAGAATCCAAGCCCCTGGGTTCTGGATCCAATCTCCAACTTTTAACAACTACATTACTTTCTGTAAACTGGACACAGAGAGAGCTGAATGTGACCCTATGTACTAGGAAAAATAATTATTTTGCCACTTTGTAATAGGAAATGCAAATTTTATCCTGATAGAGGAGTTTAGATTATATGTTCTTAAAATTCATTCTAACAAGAAACACTGCTGTCAATTTACTGATTGATTTGCTTTCTGAGTTAATATAGAATTTTAAATATAATTTATTCAATTAAATAAGTATTTATTGAATTCTTACTGGGTGCTTATGCATGTGCCAATTATTTTATGTTCATTAACTCACTTATTCTCACACAACCTCTATAATATAAATACTGTTGTTATCCTTGTTCAATATAAGACAGAATTGGAATTTTGAAGTGTTAACCTTCTCCAAGGTCACTGAAGTAGTGAGGACAAAGCTGAGCTTTGAACTAGCAGTCTAACTTCAGAGTCAATACTCTTGAACATTGTAGATTGTCACTTATAGAATTTCAAAATTATTTATGATTCCAGAAATATTCTAAATAATCTCTGTCCATTTTTGGTAGTTTTATTGAAACACATTACTGTACTTTTCTTCATGTAGGTTTATGTTCCAGATGAAAATAATGCTATTTTGGGAAGAAATACAAATAAACAAGTTTTTGAAGGCTTAACAACTGGACTTCTCAAAGTCAGTGCTGTGGTTTTGGGCTGCCTGATTGCCAATCGACCAGATGGAAACAGCCGTCCAGCTACACCAAAAATATCAACACAGGAAATGAAAAATAAACCCTCACAAGGTGATGCCTTTAACAGTCGAGTTCAGGATCTTATCAGGTAAAATTACTGTTTCTTAAAACTCCATTTTTATTTTTAAAATTATATTAAAATATTTTAAATCTCAGGGCTCATATAATGGCCGTGGTTTTTGCAACACTACCCACAAATTCCTGGTGGAGGGTATCAGGGATACTTGCAAATATTTCTCAGATTTATCACTGTCACTCCATTGCTACTTGTTAATGTCAGCTGTTCAGGCTTCCTTGCAATAGCAGATAGCGTATTTGTCTGTCTGTTTCTCCCCCACCTTCTAAAAAATAAGTTCTTTTTACTAATTATAAAAGTAATATATGCTCAATGAAAAAAACAGTTTGGAAAACACTGAAGAGGCTAGTGGATTTTTTTAAAAACACATATTGTAGAAAGAAGGAAAATTATCTTAATGAAAAACAATACAACTAGACCTCAGCTATCATTCCTGATATTTAGATATGTGGTATTAGAATATGTAGTGTTGGAGCTTTTTCAACTTTCTTGATATCAACTCTTTGAAACTCAAGGAATTTCTGAGAATTCCCCTATTTCAATTCATCGCTGATTATAAATTCAGTTCAGACTTAAATCAACAATGACAGCTGTCATGTATAGAGTACCTGCTATGTGTAAGTTATTGTAGTAGAGGCTTTGCAGCCCTGTAAGTATAGGATTTCTCATTCAGACTTTGTAGGTGAGGAAATTGCTCAGAAAAGTTAAGTGTTTTGCCCAAGGTTATGTAATAAATGCAATAAAAATAGGTAGGAGAGCCGAGACTGGAACTCATGTCTAGATGGACACCCAACATCTGTATGCTTTCTACTACACAAATGTGGCAATTTCTGACACCTGTTCAAGGTCAGCCCTGCTTCCTTCTAAGGTCACCTTTTCTCCAGGGTAATTTACTCCCACTTTGACATCTGAACTCATTTTCCCTAGTGAATTTTGAATCAGGTAGGACATTTTATTTCCCAACAGGGTTTCATCTGGTGTTAATCAATTACCTGTTCCACCTATCATTAGCTCTTCTATGGTCTGCACTGATCTCTGGCTCCCAAAATCCATGCAATGTATTGTTCTCCGAAGCTTATGGTAGGTTAATAGGAGAAAGAGAATGTATCCTCTGCATTTGCTTCTTTCTTTTCATACATTTCTTCTGCTTTCTTGTAATGCTTTCTTGGGAACAGTTGTCTCACTCGGTACCTTCCTTACCCTTGTTTACTTTGTTCACTTATCTCTTCCATCTGCCTGCCATCTTTCCCCAAGTATATTTATTGCTAGAGCGCACCAGACCCTTTGGGTCTACAGCCATTTATCTTACAGCACTTGACTTTTACCCTCCCTGGCCTTTCCCTTAGTTGCTTGATCCCATTCAATTCCCCATGTCTTTTGGTCATTGTGGAACTTAGCCCTCTCTGCTGATGAATGTCATTCTGTCCTGGCATTCTCCCTAGGGCTACCCTGTAATGCAGCAACCCTGCATTCTTGTCATTCAGACAACTTAGCCACATGCCTCAGCTCTGATGAGGCGGAAGACCCAGCCAAATGCTTCACTGCAATTCCAGTTCCTGCACTTGCACTTCCTGGGGAATATGCAAATATTTTCACATATATTATTACAATTACTAAATTATTCTTAAAGGAAGAAGATGCTGAGGGGAAAGTAGCAGTGGTTATCTGCTGAACCAGTAACTCATATGACTTAAAAAGGATGATTGACAATCATAGTACTTCAAACAAACTCATGCCAATCTTTCTCTGATTTGAACCACTATTGATGAATACTGTTTTCTTACAGATAATGCATTGTAAATTGGCTTAGTGATGCTTGTGTGTAGATTAACAACCCATATCTCATATCTACCTAGTATGGCAGACAGAGCATGTTTAGTCATTTCCATACTTGCTTTCTCACCTTCCCAGATATGAACAAACAAGAAATCTCACTCCACTTTCTGTTACAACCTGCACATTTTTGTCAGTTGCAAAGTTGACTGGAAAGGGTTCCAGTACAGTCTTTAGAGCTGTTTTCTGGCCTGTATCCCTGAGGTAGAACAGGAACAGACCCTGCATCTATCCCTTTCTTCTCCTTACCTGGCATAGGAGAAGCAGAAAGGTATCTAAGAAATATGAGATAGTTTCGGTATTTTACATGGTTCAGTCAAGTTTCTACATCTAAGTGATTCTTGGAAATATTTTTCAATTCAAGAGTATAGTCATCTGTACCCATTTTGTGCTAGACACCACACAAGACCCTGGGATACAAAAACAAAAAGGCCTTTGCATCATATTCAACTAATAGTATTTGGCTATTGAACATCTGAGGTTTTTTTTAATTGTTTTTTAAATTGACACATTGTACATATTTACAGGGTACAATTTGATGTTTTGTTACATATATATTGCATAATGATTCAATCAGAATAGTTGGTATATCCATAATCTCATGAATTTGTCATTTGTTTGTGGTGAGAACATACAAAAGCCTCTCTTCTAGCTATTTTGTAATACAATAAGTCCCCTACATACAAACCTTCAAGTTACGAACTTTAATGATACACACCCACTTTTTGTGTATTATTTCTCTCCACCAGGTGTCAGTATAGCCTGTTAAATACATATAGTACTGTGTAGCCAATTATATTAGTTGGGTACCTAGGCTAACTTTGTTGTACTTACAACAAATAGACTTACAAACATGCTCTCAGAGCCACACTCGTGCATATATTGGGGACTTCCTGTATACAATGACACTTTTATGTTAACCACAGTCACCCTACAATACAGTAGAACACCAGAACTTATTTTTCCTTAATCTAATTGTAACTTTGTACTCATTGACCAATCTATCCTCATTATCCCTTCCACCAACCCCCCCCCTCCCCCATATCTGGTAACTACTAACTACTGCTGTACTCTCATTCTATGATACCACCTTTTTTTTTAATTCCATTTATGAGTGAGTTTATGCAGTATTTGTCTTTCTGTGCCTGGCTTATTTTACTTAATCCAATAACCTCCAGGCCCATGTATGTTGCTGCAAATGACAGGATTTAATCCTTTTTTTATGACTAAGTAGTTTTCTATTATGTATGTATACCACATTCTCTTTATTTGTTCATCTGTTATTGGACACTTAGGCTTATTCCATATCTTGGCTATTGTGAATAGTGCTGCAATAAACATGTGAGTGCAGATATCTCTTTGACATACGGATTTCACTTCCTTCCAGTATAAACCCAGTAGTTGGATTACTATAGTATATTGTAGTTCTATTTTTAATTTTTTGAGGAGCCTCCATACTGTTTTCCATAATGGTATACTAGTTTACAATTCTACCAAAAGTGTTTAAGTGGTCCCTTTTATTCACATTCTCACTAAGACTTGTTTTGTTTTGTCTTTTTGATAATAGACATTCTAACAGGAGTAAGCTGGTATCATTGTGATTTTGTTTCGCATTTCCTTGATGATTAGTGATATTGAGCAGTTTTCCTTTTTTGTTTTTTTGGGGGGTTTTTTTTGGGGGGGGGTTTGAGTTGGAGTCTCACTCTGTCACCCAGACTGGAGTACAGTGGCCGCTCCCGGCCACCGCAGCCTCACCCTGCTGGGCTCCGGCAATCCTTCCACCTCAGCCTTCCAAGCAGCTGGAACTACAGGCGCATGCTACCACGCCCAGCTAATTTTTATTTATTTATTTATTGTAGAGATGAGGTCTCGCCAAGTTGCCCAGGCGGGTCTCGAGCCCGCGGGCTTAGGCAATCCACTCACCTCAGCCTCCCAAAGCGTGAGATTACAGGCTGAATCACTGAGCCCGGCTGAGCAGTTTTTCATATACTTGTTGACCATTTGTGTATCTTCTTTTGAGAATGTCTATTAAGATTTTTTTGCCAGTGTTTATTGGATTATTTGGTTTTTTGCACTTAGTTATTTAAATTTCTTTTTTTTTGAATTGGAGTCTCACTCTGTCACCCAGACTGGAGTGCAGTGGCCACTCCCGGCCACTGCAGCCTCGACCTGCTGGGCTCCGGAGATCCTCCGCCTCGGCCTTCCAAGTAGCTGGAACTACAGGCGCGCGCTACCACGCCTGGCTCTTTTTTTTTTTTTTTTTTTTTTTTATTGTAGAGATGAGGTCTCACCAAGTTGCCCAGGTGGGTCTCAAACCCACGGGCTCAGGCAGTCCACTCACCTCAGCTTCCCAAGGCACGGGATTACAGGCTGAGCCACCGAGCCCGGCTAGTTATTTAAATTTCTTATGTATTCTGGATATTAACCCCTTGTCAGATGTATAGTTTACAGATATGTTCTCCCATTCTGTAGGTTGCCTCTTCACTCTGTTAGTAATTTCCTTTGCTGTACAAAAGCCTTTTAGTTTAATATAATCCTATTTGTCTATTTTTGCTTTTGTGGTCTATGTTTTTGAGACTTTATTTTTAAAACCTTTGCCCAGCCCTATGTCACAAAGCATTTCCTCCATGTTTTCTTCTAGTACTTTCATAGTTACAGGTTTTACATTAAGTCTTTAATCCATTTTGAGTTGATTTTTATATGTCATGAGGGTAGGGATCTAGTCTCATTTTTCTGCATATAGATATCCAATTAGCCCAGCACAATTTGTTGAAAAGAGTGTCCTTTCCCAATTGCGTGTTCTTGGCAAATTTGTCAAAAGTCAGTTGGCTCTAGGTGCATGAATTTATTTATGGGCACTCTATTCTGTTCCAGTGGTCTGTGTGTGTGTTTTTCTGTCAGTACCTTGCTGTTTTAGTTACTATAGCTTTGTAGTGTATTTTGAAGTCAAGTAGTGTGATACCTTCAGCTTTCTTCTTTTTGCTCAGGATTGCTTTGGTTATTCTGTATCTTTTTGGTTCTATATGAATTTTAGGATTGTTTTTTCTATTTTTGTAAAGAATTTCTGGTATTCTCATAAAATGTAGATCACTTTGTGTAGTATGGCCATTTTAACAATATTAAATATTTTTCTATAAAGAAAACTCTGGGTGCAGATTACTTTACTTGTACATTCTATGAAACATTTAAGGGAGACATAATGCTAATTACACACAGACTCTCCCAGAGGAGCTTGTTTTCTGTTGCCAATATAACTTTAATACCAAAATCTGACAAAGATATTTCAAAAAAGGAAATTACAGAGCTATATTCCTCATGAACAGAAATGTAGAAATTCTTAACAAAATATTAGCAGTCAAATCCAGAAATATATAAAAAGGTAATACATCATGACCAAGTGAGGTTTATTCTAGGAAAGTAAGGTTAATTTTAACATTCAGATGTTGCCATGTTAATTTGCCAAGAATCATAAAAGGTTATAATTACCCTTCTTGCAAGCTAACAAGTTAGCCTGCCACACTTTCATGGATGTTCACAAAATATACAAGATTCCTGGGTCAGAAACAAATGTCCTCATTACTCACAGACAGCAAGCAGTTTGAGGCTTGTATTCTCATCAGTCTTACTTGCCCCAATGTCCCACAGGAACAACACCAGGAAGAGGGGGCAGATGGATGCTTCACATTCAGAGAGTTTGCATCACAGCTGAGAAGACCCCCTAAGCTTAGGAAAATCCAATCTTTTATAATGGACTGAAAGTAGACCCATTCAACCTTTGTCCAGGAGGTAGACACTCTCTTTCTTACACTGGAGAGCCAACTTACCTGCCCTTTGATCTAAAGGAAGACATCATCACTATCTTCCAATGCCATTCCCTATACAAACATTTTGGAAGAGATAGTCCAGAACAAACTTTCTGTTCATCTGCTCACAAGATATGCAGAAATGTGAGACCCTTGAAGGATTATCTCCTGACACTGACCCCCAAAAAGGAAGTGATCATCTTAATAGATGCCGAAAAAGCATTTGACAAAATACAGCATCCATTCATGATATTAAAATAAACAGAAAATTAGTAATTGACGGGAAAAGCTTATAGCTAAATCATATATAGTGATAAACATTGATCACTTGTCCTTTAAGATTAGGAATATGCAAAGACTATTTATTCTCACCACTTCTTTTCAGCATTATATTGAAAGTTCTAACTAGTTCAGTAAGGAGGGAAAAAATAAAAGGCACAAAGTGTTGTAAAGGAAATGACAAAACTATCGTTGTTTGCAGTGTCATGATTGCATATGTAGAAAAATTATGTAATTTACAAAGGAAAAAACTATTAGAACTAATAAGATTAGCAAGGTTGGAATATACAAATGCAATTTACACAGAAATCAGTTGTATTGTTATGAATAGCAACAAATAGAATCTAAAATTTTGGAAACAGTGTCATTTATAAAAGCATCAATGTCAAATACTTTATAGTAAACTTCATGAAAGAGATACAATGCCTCTACAAAGCATTACTGAGAGAAATTAAAGAAGACCTAAATGAATAGAAGTATATATTATATCCATGAATCAGAAGACTCAATATTGTTACAATATTATTTTTCCCCAAATTGATTTATAGATTCTATGCAAGCCTCATCAAAATCCCAGTAAGCTTTTGAAAGAAATGTACAAGTCAGTTCTAAAATTTACATGGATCCGGGCACGGTGGCTTACGCCTATAAGCCCAGCACTTTGGACAGATTGCTTGAGCCCAGGCGTTTGACACCAGCCTGGACAACATAGTGAAATCTCGTCTCTACAAAAAAAAAAAAAAAAAGAGCAGGGCATGGTGGCATGCACCTGTAATCCCAGCTCCTTGGGATGGTGAGGTGGAAGGATCACCTAAGCCTAGGAGAGCAAGGCTGCCATGAGCCATGATCGTTGCGATCTTACCACACTACACTCCATCCTGGGTGACAGAATGAGGCCCCGATTCCAAATAAATAAATAAATAGATAAACAAATAAATAGATAAATAAAGAAAACCTATTGCCACCAAAACAATTTTGAAAAAGAATAATAAAGTCAGAGGTCTTGCCTGATTTTGAGACTTGCTATAGAACTACACTAATCAAGAAAATGTGATATTGGTATAAAGGTAGATCAATAGGTCATAACAAAACTGAGAGCCCAGAAATAGGCCCACACATAGTCAAGTGATCTTTTTTTTGGCTGATTAAGCTTTTTAAAAGTGTGTGTGTGTATGTGTGTATACATACTGTTTTTTAGAACAGTTGTAAAAGTTCACAGCAAAACTAAATGGAAACTACAGAATGTTTCCATAAACTCCCTGCCCACACATATACAACCTCCCCTACTATCGACATCCCATATTAGAGTGGTACATTTGTTATAATCAGTGAACCTACATTGATGTCATTATTACCCCAAAGTCCATAGTTCATAGTAGTGTTAACTCCTGGTGTTATACATACATTTTGACAAATGTATGATGACATGTGTTTATCACTGTAGTGTCATGTAACTTTACCTGTTCATCCCTCCCTCTCCCTAACCCCTAGCAACCTCTCATCAATTGATTTTTTATTAAGGGACAAATTAATTCAATGGGGAAGTCCTTTTAATGAATGGTGCTGGAACAACTGAATATCCATATGGAAGAAAATTAACCTCTCATCATACACAGAATTAATTTGAGATGGATCATAGATCCAAACACAAAAGCTATAACCAGTAAGTGTTCTAGCAGAAAATATAAGAATATATCTTTGCAGTTGTAAGATGGGGAAAGATTATTTTGGAGACAGATACTTCACCAAAGAAGATGTAAATAGCCAGCTAGCACATGGAAAGATGTTAAATATATTAGCTATCAGGAAAATGCAAAATAAAATGACACCAAGGTACTGTTTCAAATACAATAAAAATGATTGATAATACCAAATGTTGGCAAGGATATGGAACAACTGGAGCCCTCATATATTACTGCTAGGAGTATAAAATGGAACAACTACTTTGAAGAACTGTTTAGCAATTTGTAAAGTTAAACATAGCTATCCTATGACTCACCAGTTCTGTTCATAGGAATTTATCCAGGATTCATTTAAAACACTCTTTCACAAAAAGATTTGCCTATGAATTCTCATAGTCATCTTATTTATAAAACCAAAAAGCTTAAATTAACCCATATGTCCATCAAGAGGAGAAAGGATAAACAGTCCATGGCATACAGATTGAGTATTCCTTATCTGAAGTGCTTAGGACTAGAGTGTTTTAGATTTCAGATTGCTGGGGATTTTTGGAATATTTGCATTATAATTGTCAGTTAAACATTCTATATCTAAAAATCTGAAATACTCCAATGAGCATTTCCCTTAAGCATCATGTTAGCACTCAAAAAGTTTGGGATTTTGGAAGATTTTGAATTTTCAGGTTTGGGATGTTTAACCTGAATCCACATAGTGGAATACTAGTCAACAATAAAAAGGAGATTACAATCACATGTACCAACATGAATACATCTCAGAAACATTATGCTGAGCAGAAGGAGACAGATACAAAAGAGAACATTTTGAATGATTTCATTTATGTGGACGTGGAGGGCATTGAGTAAAAGGCAAGGGAATTCTCTGTGATGATGAATATGTTCTATATCTTGTTTTGATTGATGGTTACCTGGGTTTCCATAGTTGTCAAAATTTGTCAGACCGAGCACCTAGGGTCTGTGCATTTATAATTTCTAACTTACATCTCAATAGAAAGCAGTTTATTATTTTAAAAATACAAAAAAATAGCAGAGAGAAAGGGTTACGATTATCACAGATGTGATTAGCAAAAAGACAAGAGATGTGGAGAATAGACAACAGAATTAAAATGTTGAGTAATTGATCTTCCCAAATTAGGAAACAGGAGAAGTGCAGCAGAAAAAAAATACAAAGAAAGAAGAGAAGAATACTTCTATAATGAAGGAAAACATGAATTAGCCATCAATGAAAGGACCAACTTCACTGGGTAGATATTATTAACCCTTTTTCAAAGATAAGGAGACTGAGACTCAGGTCAGGCTTTTTTCCTAAGATCGCCCAGTAACCTAGCTTAAGACGTGACCTTGACCAGACTATAACAATAACAATTGGAGTGGAAGCAAGAAGAATTCAAGACTATTTTAGAGGTAGAATTAACCTCTCTCTACCTCAACCCTGGGCCTTGTCTACCTGGTGAATTCATTTAAAAATCTGAAGATGCCACCTCTTCCGAAACACTATCCCTGACCCATTGAGCCAAATTAGGCACTCCTGCTATTCTTCGAACATACCTCTATTACAGAATTAATCACAGTGTGTAGAAGTTATGCATCAGCCTCCATGTTAAGAGATCCTTAAGGTTAGCGTTAGTATTAGACTTAGAAATAATTGAGTAGACGAATGCATGATTATAAATAGTTATCCCCAAATTCTTGCTTTACTGTGACATAAATGGTGACATTCACTTGGACAAGAATATTGGGAGGAGGAGATTTCCAAAGAGATAATATGGTTTTGTTTGAACATATCAATCTAAGTGTGCCTTGAGACCCCCGAGAAGAAATATTCATAAACTAGAACTTTAGGAAAGAAGTTCAGAAAAGAATTAGGTCTGAAGATAGAATTGGGAGTTGAAACCAGGGGATTGCATGAATTGACTAAATCTAGTTCAAGGGTACAACCCTGGTAAGCAATGTTTTGGTTGAAATGTGACAATGTGACAGTAGGTAGCAGGACATGGGTGGACAAAGAATAAGCAATAACTCTTTATATATCTGTGTGTGTGTGAGTGTGTGTGTGTGTGTGTGTGTGTGTGTGTGTGTGTGTGTGTGTATCCCTAAACATCCCTTTTAGTTTGTAAATTCCAGTGACAGAAAGCTGCAAAGGGACTCATTTGAAATCTCAAGTGATAAAGCAAATTGAGAGGCCCATTTACTGGAGTGTTCATAGCTGCATGTGTCCCAGGATGCATGTTCTAAGAAGACCAGGAAGTTTTCTATATTAAAGTTTTTCATCCTGGATATGGTAACATTCTCAACATTATAATTGCATCCTAACAATTGTAATGTAGAAGATATGTTGCCCTTAATTCCAATATTCATTAGAAGAGTCCACATTCTTCCCTCAAAACCGTAAAGTTGGCAAAATGAATTTCTCTGCACTGAAATTTTAGAGCCATTTAGTTTAAGCATCTTCTTAGGCAGTCATTTAAAGTTTGTCCATGCAGTTATTCAAGACCCAGGCAGTTTAGAAAAACATTAGTCTGACTCATTGGTAGGAACCATAGATGGCCAGCAACCAAAGGAAAACACAGAAAGAAAAGATCACCTACTCACTGGTGGTTGTTTGATTTTGCTTTGGTTTTTCTGTGCTTTTTATCCCTTTACTCGTTTTGGAGTCTTTTCTCCTCTCTGGCGATATTTTAAGGCCAGTACAGGAAATCCATTTAAGTCATTTTCATCTTGAGACTGGATGGTTTTGAAGATTTGTGTGATCTCTATTAGTCTCAAAAATGATCTCAGAAATAATTTTACATCCTTGTTTTATTTATTTATTTATTTTTATTTAAAATTTTTTTTTTTTTAGTTGGAGTCTCATTTCATTGCCCAGATTGGAGTGTAGTGGCACTCTCACGGCCATCCCAGCATTGACCTGCTGGACTGCAGCCATCCTTCCACCTCAGCCTTCCAAGTAGCCAAAACTACAGGCGCGCACTACCACGCCCAGCTAATTTTTTTTATTTACTGTTGAGATGAGGTCTCGCCAAGTTGCCTGGACTGGTCTCGAGCCCACTGGCTCAGGCAGTCCACTCGCCTCGGCCTCCCAGAGTGTCAGGATTATAGGCTAAGTCACCAAGCCCAGTCTACATCCTTGTTTTAAAAACTTAGACTTCAATAAGGAACCCCCCCCACCCCCCAAAAAAGCCACAGAGAAGCAGCAAATTTAGTGGAGAACACTCTTAGCAGGAGTCAGAAGACTATAGGATGTTCTAGCTCTCTTGCTTAGGCTAATACTTTGCCTTCTCGAGCCTCAGTTTCCTTGTCTATTAATTGGGGATAATAACACCAGTCCCCACATAGCATATTGGATTTTCTCATGCTTTGCTGGTGAGACTGTAAGTTGACTCAACATTTTTGGAATGTAATGTGGCTGTCCATAGCAAGAACCCTAAAAATATGCATACTCTTTGACTAAGTAATTCCACTTCTGGAAAGTAATCTGAAATCTGGCAAGGATTTCTACACAAAATGTTCAGCATTTATAAGACATGATTTATAATAGTGAATATTGAAAACAACCAAAAGTTTCAAAATTATTCCACTAGTAGAATATGATTCAGTCATTAAAAACGATGTTTATGTATACAATCATATCTCTAGAACCTAGATCATTTTATAAGAAATACAAGCCGGGCTCAGTGGCTCAGCCTATAATCCCACGCCTTTGGGAGGCTGAGGTGAGTGGATTGCCTGAGCCCGCGGGTTCGAGACCCGCCTGGGCAACTTGGCGAGACCTCATCTCTACAATAAATCAAAAATCAGCTGGGCGTGGTAGCACATGCCTGTAATTCCAGCTACTCGGAAGGCTGAGGTGGAAGGATCGCCAGAGCCCAGCAGGTCGAGGCTGCGGTGACCGGGAGCGGCCACTGCAATCCAGCCTGGGCAACAGAGTGAGACTCCAACTCAAAAAAAAAAAAAGAAATACAGAATTTCAAAAAATTATATGACACACAGGGATAAATCAGCAAAATATAATTTGTAGGAAAGTATAGAATAAACAACGAGGTTTCATCAAGTAAATTTTCAAGGAGAGTAAATCAAGGAGGTAGAGGGGTAATTTACAGATTAAATAGAGACTTAGATTACATGAACTAGTCACAATGTGTGGTTATTATTTGGATTCTAATTTTTTAAAAAATCTATTTAAAATGTTAAGACATTTATGATACATTTAGAAATTTGAACACTAGTTCTTTTTATGATATTAAGGAATTGTGATTTTCAGACGTGATCATGGTATTGTAGTTATGTGTTAAAGTCTTTACTTTTTTTTTTTTTTGAGTTGGAGTCTCAGTCTGTCACCCAGACTAGAGTGCAGTGGTCGCTCCCGGCCACCGCAGCCTTGACCTGCTGGGCTCTGGCGACCCTTCCACCTCAGCCTTCCAAGTAGCTGGAGCTACAGGCACGTGCTACCACGCCCAGTTGATTTTTGATTTATTGTAGAGATGAGGTCTCGCCAAGTTGCCCAGACGGGTCTTGAACCCGCAGGCTCAGGAAAGTCTTTACTTTTTAGAGATATGAACTGAAACGTTTATAATTGAAATTATATGATGCATTGTATTTGCTTAAACAGTATGCAAAATGGGTGTGGATGGGTGGAATTGGCCATGGGTTGATGGTGATCAGAACTGTGTGATGAATGCATGGATATTTGTTATCCTATTCTATTTCAGTTTGTGTTAAAACTTTTCAACACTATAACTTTTAAAGACTTGAACATAATGTTATGTAGGTATTTTCATGACATAGAAAGGGCCTAAAATCGTCAGTTGAATGAAATCAATATAAAGACAATCGTGTGGAGAAAGAATCAAATAGAAAAGCGTGAAAGAACATTTATCAAACTATACTTGTCTTTAAAAGATGAAATTGTGGCCAACTTTTTCATTTTTCTTTACTATATAAATTTATATAATCAGAAAAAAACCAATTTTCCACTATGGTTGGAACTCTTTTAGAAACCTAACTTGAAATAATATAGGCAAAAAAGAATGGAAAAATGGTTTGTGTACCTGAGAAGGTCAAGGTTTGTAGCTCAATGCCAAGGCTCTAAGTACATTAATGCACACACTATCCAATAACTTTTTGGCCAACACTGAACCACATATACCACAGGGGTCCCATAAGATTATAATATCACAGTTTTACTCTACTTTTTACACAAATACTTACCATTGTGATGCAGTTGCCTGCAGTATTCAGTATAGTAACGGGCTATATAGGTTTTGTTGCCTTGGAGCAATAGGCTATCCCATATAGCCTAGGTTTATAGAAAGCTGTATCGTCTAGGTTTGTGTAAGTATGACGGTCACACAATGAACTCACCTAAGGATGCATTTCTCAGAACACATCCCCATTGTTAAACAGCACATGACTGTATGACATTAGGGTTTTGTCTCTTTCTTTCTAATCTACTTATCTCTACTTGGCTTTATTCTATAAATAGATGTTCTCCATGTAACAAATTAGCTACCAGGAACCTTCTGCCTTATATCCCTCAGTCTTATATACCCAGTGAAAACAGTTTTTGTATAATGATCATAAATCAATCCCACAGAAGATACTGATTGGTCCTCTTTAGGTCATATACCCATTCTGGAACCAGTCATTATGACCAAGGTGATGAATACTTTGGTTGTCCTGGAGCACATGCCCACTCCTGCATTATCAAAAGGGTACCATATTTAATAGCCCCCTCCCTCCCAACAGAACCACTTGGAATAAGAGAAAAAAATGTGCTGTACAGACAAAAACTAAAGCTTTCATAGCCTGCTCCCTAGTGGTGTTCTTGGGATAATTTACTGAGATGATTAAGGTGAAAACACTTTCTAAGTTGAAGAGTCTGTATAAATGTAGAAGCCAGTTTTTATTTTTATTTATTTTTATTTATTTATTTTTATTTTATTTTTTTTTTTTGAGTTGGAGTCTCACTCTGTCGCCCAGACTGGAGTGCAGTGGCTGCTACCGGCCACTGCAGCCTCGACCTGCTGGGTTCTGGCGATCCTTCCGCCTCAGCCTTCCAAGTTGCCGGAATTACAGGCACGCGCTACCACGCCTGGCTGATTTTTTTATTTATTGTAGAGATGAGGTCTTGCCAAGTTGCCCAGGCAGGTCTCGAACCCATGGACTCAGGCAATCCACTCACCTCAGCCTCCCAAAGCGCGGGATTATAGGCTGAGCCACTGAGCCCGGCTAGAAGCCAGTTTTTAAAAGTTTACTTCTATTAAACCAAATTATAAATAAAATTCTCAGTGTGTCCATATATCTGTCTGTCAATTTCCTTCATTATAAGAGAAGACTGGTGGCCATCCTACTCCAATCCTAAAACTGTAGAAGTGGTCATTAGCCTAGGTAGATAATGTATCTTAATGTAAAAGGAGAAAGGAGGCATTATTTTTTACCTTCAAAGTAGTAGACTTGGGATGGTGCTGAACATGAATTATCCATCAGATTTCTCTTCCTTTTACAAAAAGGTGTGTTGGTAAATGAATAATGATGGGTTTGTAGTGCACTTACAAGCCAAAACCTCAATTCCTTTGTACATAGCTCTGAAAGTTGATGTGTTGATTTACAGGACTGCTATATTCACAGCCCTATGCTTCTCATGCATGTAAATGCAGTAGCACTGAATCTGTATGAAATCTCTAAGCTAAGACTGATTTATCTACAAGGGCCTTTATATTCTTAAAGTATTAATTTCAATGATTGCTGCTTTTTGGACTAATAAAAGGGCTTCTGTTGTCGGTCCAGTTTAAAAAACAGCTCTAGAAAATTGTTTATTGGACTAAAAAGATGAAAGTAACTTCTTGAATGTTATTGTCAACCCTCGAGACTGGTACTTTTCATAACAGAAAGCAATTAGATTCACACTGTTTGTTATTCTCTTAATAGTAATGGATGTAGCCGGGCTCGGTGGCTCAGCCTGTAATCCCGTGCCTTGGGAGGCCAAGGTGAGTGGATTGCCTGAGCCCGCGGGTTCGAGACCCGCCTGGGCAACTTGGCGAGACCTCATCTCTACAATAAATAAAAAAATCAGCCGGGCATGGTAGCGCGCGCCTGTAGTTCCAGCTACTTGGAAGGCTGAGGCGGAAGGATCGCCGAAGCCCAGCAGGTCGAGGCTGCGGGGGCCGGGAGCGGCCACTGCACTCCAGTCAGGGTGACAGAGTGCGACGCCAACTCAAAAAAAAAAAAAAATAGTAATGGATGTTTTAAAAATAGAGAACCTACAGTTGGCATTAGAGGCTTAAGTTGTAACAAGAGTGTCCGAGTTGAATCATTTTCCTATATCTTCTAAATCCTGGTGAATTTAGAATTAGCATTCTGGTGAATTTGGCTCCCTAGTACTTTAAAAAGTATTACTTTTTAAGGGCTTAAAGTTCATTATAAATTATTTCGCCTACTGTCAGACTCTTAACACCAGATCAGTTAATCATTTTTATTCATATTTTTTGAAAACTGTTAGAATAACCAAAAGAGAGAAGAGAGAAAAAAATTACTTACAAAAATAGCTGGTTATTCAAGACTCAGTCTAAGAAAATTGTTACAGTAGATACTTTGCTCAAACCTGTGTTGTCTCCTGTTTGAGGGGTCCAAGCCTGTGTATGGCAAGATTTATCATGGAAGGTAAAGGTGTTGCTGGTCTCTATAAATTAATAACATACATTTCTTTCCCATGTCTAGCTACGTGGTGAACATAGGTCTGATTGACAAATTGTGTGCCTGCTTCCTCTCGGTGCAAGGCCCAGTGGATGAGAATCCCAAGATGGCCACATTTCTACAGCATGCTGCAGGACTCTTACATGGAATGTGCACACTGTGCTTTATTGTCACTGGAAGGTAAGGTCTCTACTTGATCTCAATCTAGACTCAACTTTTGGAACAGCTCTTGAATTTTGCCTTAGGGTCATTTTATAGGAATGCAAGTGGTCATCTGGCCCCCTTTCCTGTGTTCTTTCTCTGTTATTGGCTTTCCATATTGAGTTTTATGTTACATTCTCATTTTTCTGGGCCACATACTTCTGCCAGAGTCTGTTTTTCTTGTTGGTGTCATAAACTTGACTGTCACTGCTGGAAGAGACTTAAGAAGTCATCCAGTCCCTCTTCCACTGAGATTCAAAGGGATCAGATTATTCTCCTTAAGTCAGTGAGTCAGTGAAAAGCCTAGACCAGAACAAGCCAGGCCCTCAGCACTGCACAGCACAGGCCTCAAAGTGCTTATAACCATCAGTCATATGCTTTCAAGTAATAGTCTTCTCCATTTATTTAGTTTTCTTTTGTTACTTATTCCAAAGAACCTTCATGAATAAGGGAAGGGGGCCATCCAAAAACAATAGCTCCCTAAGGTCACACATGACCTGTAGGCATGGTTAAATCCAGTGTGCCAGGGACTGCTACTGGCCTGGTAGACCACCCTACCCTACCCATCCTACCCTGTGGACTGTCCTCAAAAACAGTAATTCTCTAGGAAGGACAGATGGATTTCCCTGGGTTTTCTTTTCCTCCCCCCTACTCCCCAGGTAAGAAAGAATTATTTGTTATAGTCACTCAGTGTTTCTAGTAGGAATATGACATATCCCTTAGGCATATTGAGGATATTCAGTAAAAGAATTTTCTTACAATTAAATTCTAAACAGTATTTATGTGTTTTAATTATGTTATGTATTTTTAATGATTTGTCAGATGGAAACTTCTAAAGTCTAGCTTCTAAAAAAAAGTGTTAAACATCTGTATTCAATGTACACAGAATACCAGTGACTATATAGAGAACATTTAAAAGAGGAAATTTGTTTTCTTAAAATGTTAACATTCTCAGCTTTTTTTTTTTTTAGTTAGTTATACGTAGGACCCCTAAACCCACCTATTTTTCTTTACTCTTACCCAGTTCCTCATACCAGTGTCACATTTCTAATAAGATTAAGACTGTGTGGGATGTCAGGGGAACCAAGCATGGCCTGTATTCAGTGTTCCAAGTTAGTCAGTTCCCATCTAGAAATGCAGACAAACCCTACCATCCAGGGATTAGATAAGAACTCAGGAAGTGACCATTTGTGCGTTTGTAACCTAAGTAGGATCAGGTAGCACCATACTACACAGAGGTTGGCAGCAGTAACAGGGCTCTGCCTGGGACAGTGGCACCTGCCAGCTTGCAGGCCACCATGCTGCTTAGCTAATTCCCATGGAATAGCCAGGACCATCCTCAGAAGTGTCCTCTTAGGCAGGAGACCCCTTTCAGCCCCTGGCTCTTTTTGTGTACACAGCATTACAAACCTGCCAGCATCTCAAGTTTGTGCCACCTGTTTTTGTTGTTTTATTTTTTTAATCCAGATGCCTATCACAAACCTAAGCATTTCTATATATGGTGTAATACAGTTTGTGGGCTTCAGCTTTCACTTACACGCAGATGCAATCACTTGAAGTCTGTGGAACTTGGAAAAAAACCTAAAGAAACTGGCGCTAATGTTTATAGGGACAACAACTTTTTTTTACAAAGTTTTATCTGTAACTGGCCTGCCTGGATAATCAAATTAATTTCTAATTAAAGACAAATTTTCTTGGGAAAAAAAGAAAGCAACTGAGCCAAACCGACTTGCCTTATGATCCGAGATTTCTAGCTTAGTGTTCCTTCCGACACACTTGACTTTGTATTATTCTAAATGTGGGAGCATATATTTTATTTCTTTGACATGGAAAACAGGATCCTCTTCTCTTTCATGCACACAGTCATGCTCTTGTCCTGAAGGCACTAAACATCTGTCCTGTGCTAGATACTAAGCTAGGTATTAAAGACACTGCCCTCAGGAAGCCCAGAGTCTAGTGTGGGGTCAGACTTGTAAAGTAATAGCTACAACAGTAATAGCTGCAGAAGAGAATGTGCACAGAAGAGGAAGCAAAGCATCCCCAGAGGAGGTCAAAGAGGCTTCACTAGGCAGAATCTTAAAGGATCCAGGACAAATGAATGGAAAAATTCAGTTGAGAAAAAGGGCCTCATATGTGCATTGCATGATGTAGTAGACGTTATCGGTGCCTTTGGTTCACCTAGAGGTTGTCTGCTGAAGGTTTCCTATATTTTTCTGCCTAAGGATGCTCTCTGGACAAGGAGCTCGTTGCCAGAGTGCAGGAAAGTGACCCCCAAACAATAAATTGGTGGATAATACCCCTGATTCCCTAACGCTCAGTGAGACAATTCTGTATGTTCTGTACAGAATTGTACAGGTATTTCTCTACAGTCTCTCAGAGTGTCCCCAGCTAACCTGTTCGTTAACACATCCTTGATCTGCTTTTCTCCCTTCCCTGTTTCCTTCTCTACTTCTTCACAGATAATCTGTTGCACCCATATTGTTGTTTCAGGATCTGCTTTTGGGACAACCCAAACCAAGAGATATGGCCGTACAAGGCTTTGTGTCATTTCAGTTTGATGTAGCTGTACAATTGAGTAACTGGGAAGTGGCAGGAGATAAGGTATTTAATGAGCCCTGTAAATATTAGTTATTGGGAGACTCAAAGATATACAAGAGCTAGACTAGAGTTGTGGAAGGCACTCACATTGTTTAAGAGGGAGTACAGGATCTTTTTGTTATGGAATGATCATTCTTGGAAGGCATAGAGATGACTGGAATGGCACAAGCCTGGAGGCAGAAGGATTAGTAAGGAAGCTGCTGCATGATCCAAGTGAGAAATGTTGAGGGCCTGAAGGGTCAGTGAAGATAGAAAGGAGCAAATACATTAAGAGGAAGTAGAATAAATGTAGGGGAGATAGCACAGGGCTTGATGGCAGGTGAAAGGAAGAAAGGAATCTAGGATGACTCCCAGGTTTCTGACTTTAACATTTTGAGTAGTAGATGGTATGGTCTCCAAATTAGGGGATAGAAGCACTTTTTCCTAGTGGAAATATGAGTTTGGTTCTAGATATGCCAAAAAATGATCCAAGCAGACCATAGGCTATACATGTGTGTATATGGTAACCCTACTTAATATTTGGTAATCCTTAGGCATGTCTAGGACCAAACTCATATTTCCACCAGGAAAAACTGCTTGTATTCCCTAATTTGGAGACTATACCATCTACCACTCAAAATTTTATATTTATTATATATTTTATACCTGTAATAGATTTTACATAAAATTTTAAAAAGTGATTTTTATATTTATTTTATATATTATATATGAAATATAATTGTTTTAAAGTACATACACAACTGGATTTTTTTTTTTGAGTTGTAGTCTCACTCCATTGCCCAGGCTGGAGTGCAGTGACATACTCACGGCCACTCCAGCATTGACCTGCTGGGCTCAGGCGATCCTTTCACCTCAGCCTTCCCAGTAGCCAAACTACAGGTACACGCTACCACACCTGGCTAATTTTTTTGATTTATTGTAGAGAAGAGGTCTCGCCAAGTTGCTCAGGCTGTTTTCAAACCTGTGGGTTCAGGCAGTCCTCTCACCTCGGCCTCCCAAAGTGCTGGGGTTACAGGCTTGAGCCACCACGCCTGGCTGACAACTGGATTTTAAATAAATCAATTATTTACTCTTGATAGGTTTTAAGAATTCTTAATCTATTTTCCCCAATATATTTTTGTTCTCAAATCTCAATTGCTTAGGAAATTTGTGTTAGTAGAACTTGTTACAAAAACAGATTATTCTAGAAAAAAGATTTAGATGGTTTCCTGGCTTAATTTACCTAGGAAATTCTTAGCAGTATCTATTAGTGTAAGCTGCTTCACTAAAAGAGGTGAGAAAATGACCCCTAATTGTTTTTCCTTTCATCCTTCAATCTCCCAACATTTCCTGAATACCACCAGACCACAGGAATAGAGAGTTTTTCTCTACTTACCTCTGACATTTATAGATCGTTTATTACTGCTCCCCATTTCTTCATGAAAATTATATTTCTAAACTATAAACTACAGTGGCTTCCAAGCATTTTATTTCATGTGTTGAAAAGAGTTTCTGCTCTAGGTCACAGCCATGTCTAAGAAGAAAGGTAGTGTGGTTTTTGCTTTTTTGGAGTAATTCACATCATGTCTCTTTTGGCTCCCAGAAGCCAGCCAGAGCCAGAGAGTCAAGGAAGCTTTGTCCTTGTAGCCCCTTTGTGACTGGCAGGAATAAAAGAGAAATAGGAGCCAGAGAGCCTTCAAAAATTACCTTTTGCGCTTGTGGACTCTGAGATAATTAAGCGGGCTAATTGATAGCACAAGACTTGGCGTAAATACTCTGCAGTCTGCCGGTGGCCTGGCCTTTGTGATGGTGATTACCGCTGGTCTGCCTTTGCACTACTCTCCTATTGTGCCCTTAATCTTCTAATTTTTACCTAGGTCTTCTGAAAGACAATTTTGGTGTCAGAATTTGTGCTGTTAATCTTTGCTTCAACCTGTGGGAGAAAAGCACTAGCTGATGACTTTTGTACCAGGCTTGATTTTGAACAATGAACTTGCATTTATTTAAGTAAAAATTGAAATTGTGATCCTCTGGTGAAAGGATTGATTTTTGTTAGGATTACTCCAGAATTTTAATGTGGGAATTGTTAACAAACAATAATTCTTAATCACTTAAGCAAAATTCAACAGTCTGTGACAGGATTTTCAGGAATCCTTGTTTCTTTGGCCTTAGCTATTATCAATTTTCCATTCTCGATCCTACAAGAAATTTTTAAAAAGATGGTTCTGGTTAAGGCTCATCGAGTCCCTTTGAGGTACTGACTCTTCAGTAGAATTGACAGGATCAGAATCAGTAATGAATGACTATAAATTGCCACCAATACAGGTCGTTAACTTAATCAGCAATCCTTTACTGTATTCCTAACTGTGCTAGAAACTATGGAGGCAGTGGACCCACAGTAAAAGAGTTTATAATCCTAATGACTACGCTGAAGAAAGAGAGGAACTTGTAAAACCTGACTAATTCTGATTGGTTGGAGAAGACTATTGTGGATTCTAGAATATTTTTACACAAAAAGATGTTTGTTATATGTAATTGTGCTTTTCGTTTTCACAACCATAAACCATGCTAAGAAAATGTGTTCTAGCCAAAGTCCTAGAAACCTGTGTCATGAAGAGATAAGAATGATTTGTGGTTTAGTCCATTAATTATGTGGATATAAATGAGTGCTTCTCAAGTGTTTAAGGATGCTTGAAAACCATTTGTTCAAGCAAAGGTAAACTTTTAATTCTGCCTGCCTGCCTATTCATTCATTCATTGAACAAATATTTATGTAGCACTTGCTCTGTGCCAGGCCCTGTGCTAGGCTTGGGAAAAAGCAGAAATGACTCAGACATTGATTTTGTCCTCAAGGACCTTGTACGCTAGTAGGGGAAAGAAGATGCATATACAAATACTCATAGTACAAGGCAGAAAGTGATAAAAAGGAGAGGAGATAATAAAAAAAAAAAAGCATGCCGCCTGGTACATAGTAAATACTTAATAAATGTTGGCTACTATTATCCTCATCATCGTCATTGATACAGTTCAGAGGAGGTTGTTGGTAGGAATTAGCTGTTTTCTAGAGCAGCTAAAATTTAACCTGAGCCTTGAAAGATGAAATGAATTGGAACGTTTAGAGTTGAAAAAAAGGTGAACCAAGAAAACAACATAAACAAAGACATCAAAGCAGAAAATCACGAGGAATGAATAGAACTGAACTTTGATATATACAGGATGGTGGTGATTTCAGTGCCTCCCAGATCATTATGATGTTCAAATGAGATAATAAATGTAAAAAGACTTTGTGAACTGCATAAAATTATTTGCTGAGATGTGGTGGTGGCGGTAAGTATCATTAAAAGCTTTTGAGCAAGGAAGTGATCTGCTAAAAACCATCTTTTGGGAGCATTAGTGAAGTGTATTAGAGAGGAGGCAGAAAGTGAGAGGGGCCATTCAGAGTTGTCTGGGCAAGAGGGAAAGGAATGGGAAGGATGTTTTGAAAAACCCTCCTATGGGGTTTATGGTGTGGGTTTATGTGTGCTATCACCAGCCTCTAAGACATTAGGCTTCAAACCTCACCATCTCTGTCTCATCTCTCCTCCTTATTGCCACATTCTGTTGACTGGAAGGAACCTTAAAGTCACCCATCTAGTCTTCCGTTCAGGTTTGAATACTTTAAATAACCTTCCCAGTCTCTGTTTCAGTATCTCCAGTGACAGGGATCTCGTCACTTACTGTGGGGGCCTATTCTGTCACTGATGAGTTGTTGATGCTTAAAACATCTCTCCTTATACCAAGCTGAAGTCTGGCTTCCCACTGCTACCAAGTCCTAGTACTAGGCCCTACTTGCTCCTTGGCAACTCCCCTGTTCTCACCCTACCTCAGGTTTCCCTTTGCTTTTCTTCTCCTTGTTCCAGCTACTAAGGCTGCACAACAAAGTACCCTAAAACTTAGTAGCATAAAACAACCATCTATAACTCTCACAGATTCTGTGGGTCAGGAATTCTGTCAAGGTACAAAGAGGATGGCTTGTCTTTGTTCCACAGTGTCTGGGGCCTCAGAAGACTTGAAAGCTGGAGGTTGGAATTATCTGAGTGTTTGTTCACACATGTCTGGTTGATACTAATCTATTGCCACATGGGCTTTCTCTGGAGATCCTGCCCTCCTCAAACTCCTGGGGCCAGTGGGAGTCCAGCTGCAAGGTATCCTGGCTATTAAACCTGGTGAGCCTGGACATGTATTGGTGGTCTTCTTTCGTCATCCCCTGTCTCCTGTGAGAATGGTAGGCCAGTGGAGACTGCAGGGGGTTCTCTGCATAGGCTAATTTGGACTTTCTCACAGCATGGTGCTGAGTTCCGAGAACAAGCATCCTGGCAGTGAGACAGTGGGTGGAAACCATCTCACTTTTTATGGCCTAGCTTCAATAGTCACACTTGCGCTGCTTACTATTCACCAAGGCAGCCAGGGAGTCCCACCCAGCTTCAAAAGAAGAAAGAATCAACTTTTCCTCTTGATGGGGAATATGAAAGGTCTAAAAGAGCATGTGGGACCAGAAATATTGTGGTGATTATATTTGAAAATACAGTCTGCCACTTTCTAACCCCTCAAGACAAATGAGTCCCCAGTCTCCTGGTCTCAACTGTCTTCTTTTCTCTCTGCAGTCTCTTATTTGGTAGTGTCAGCCCCCTCCTAAATCTTTTGTTGTCATTAGCCACTGTCCTTGGTCAAAAGCCTTGCTGATATTGGGAGATGGGTAATGAAGTGAATATAACAGGACGAGGCAAGTAAATTAAGGGAAGTAACACTTGTTAAGCACCCTCAGTGTGCTCTGAGCTTAGTGTTCCATGTGGGCTGTCTCCCCACAAGCATTCAGCAGTCCTGCTCACACTGTCCAAAAGGTCATAACAGCCTCTGTACTGATAAGGAGGGGTGACTGTCCATATCCTTTAGATCTGGAAAGTGAGAAGAGTACAGAAACAGGAACTCTGTACTCACAGCCAGGTGGGTTTTAGTAGCGAGACCTCTGGAAGAGCCATCCCAGATGACATAAAGCCCTAGTTGACTTAAAGGGACAGAAAGATGCTTCACTGGTGCAGTTCAAATCAAGTGCTCACTATACAGTATACAGAAAGAGAACTGGCTGGGCCCCAGGCCACGGGGCCAAAATGCAGGCACAGTCTCCACTGACCTACCATTCCCACAGAGGACAGGGGATGATGAAGGAAGACCACCAGTACATGTCCAGGCTCACCAGGCTTACAACCAGGATACCTTGCAGTCGGATTCCCACTGGCCTCAGGAGTCCAAGGGGGCAGGATCTCCAGAGAAAGCCTACGTGTGGTGTGGTGTTGAAGAGCACAGGCCGAGTAGTCAGAGATGGATGCAGGTCTTGCTCTCCCAGCTCTGTGGCCTATGATAGGCTCTTCAGCTTTTCAAAGCCTGTTTGCTCACATGTAAAAGTGAACTGGATAGTTCCTCCCTCACAGGGTTAGACGAGACAGGAGTAAATGGGGACTAATATCTGTCACTCTGACCTTTTGCCTAAGGTGATATATATACTTATTTACTTATTTATTATACCCCAGCTTGTTCCAAAAATATTTGAGATAGCTTACAGAAGTATATATATTTTTTAACAAAAAAGATGAAATTAGAACAAAAGAAAATAGATAGGAAAAAGCAAATCAAGCTAGAGCAAGTAAGATTATGGCACAAACTACACTCATAAGAAGGCCCTGATAGGCATTTCCTTTTGGAATTCCTCCTGGCAGTTTCTACCAGGAACTTATATTTAATATGTCAGATCTCGACCTCGTTGGCTTTCACCCCAAATTGGCTATTCCTCCTCATTACCTTGTTCTGCTCATGACTCCAGTCATCTGACCAAATTTCAAGACCCAAAATCCTTAGTCATCTTTGACTTCTCTCCCAGAATCCAATCCAGTACTGTTTGATTCAGTCAAAGGGATATTTGCCTGAGAAATATGGTATCAAGAAATACCTTACTTGATACTTGTCTGCTTTCAGTTTATTAGTTCTCTTGCCCTGTGTATGTGGCTTGTGTCTTCAGTTAAAAGATTTTCTGAGGGAAAGAAATAAAATGTCCTAGCAGCTCCCCCTTAGGCACCTAGTACCTGAAACAAAACAAAATAAGAACTCAGAGCATAGCTGTTCCCTGGGAGAGCTAGCAAATACCAGAGTGCACTGTTACCTGTGCCAGGACCCCATTTCCTAGGCTTATTCTTAACATAGGAAGAAGGGCTGCCCACATCTCATGTTCTTTCTCTAAGTTAAGAAGGAGATATCCAAGGCCCTCATTTCTTTGGCCAATGATCAGTTCTTGCTTAGCAAGTTCTGATCTTGCTAAGATCAGTTCTCCCTTATTTCCTTCCATTTATTTGGCAAATATTTACTCATTACTATTTATTGAGCATATGCTATAGGCCAGATACTTGTCAAGGTATTGAGGACCGATTGGTGAACAAGACACCATACTTGAGCTTATAGTCTAATGGGAAAAAATCAATAAACCAATTTTCTTAAAAAAGATAATTTTAGCTAGTGACATAAGAAAGTAAAGCATGGTAATATAGCAGAGTGACTTGGTCATGGGCTTCTTCACCTGAAGTGGTCAGGGAAAGCCTTTCTGGAAGATGACACTGAAGCTAGGGAGGAAGTATGTTCTAGTCAAGGTGAAGGGCAAGTCTCTGCAATGTTCCAGAAACAGAGAAAGTGATAAACTATAATGTAAGGAGTAAGAAAGAAAGTGGTAGGAGATGAAGTCAGAGAAGCAGGGGCTGGAAGATGAGGACAGAAAGATTAGAAATCTGAGTTCTACTATAAGTGTAATGGGAAGCCATTGTGTCGGAGACCTGTTCCCACAAAATCCAAAGGGGTACCCCAAAAGATGGAGACGGTGTCGGCGATTAGGGGAGAAGAAAAGGGGAGAAGAGAGAAAGACTGGACACCTGTTAAATGGGTGCAGATGTTATTTTATTGTGGCTAGTTGTGAGCTTATATTTTTCTCTACAAGGGAGATAATCTCTGTAAATCGCTGTCACGGAGCAAGTTAAAATCATCATTACAAAACAAGTCACTTACAGCAAATTATGTTGGCTCCCAACATCATTGAAGGATTTTAAACAGGAGTGTGGCTTAAAAAGTAAAAACGGCAGCTTTTTACTCTGTGAAGAATGAATTAGAGGGACAAGAGTGGAAACCAGAAAGATCATGTAGGAGGGTATTGGAATCATCATATAGCCCCAGCTAGGACAGTTTTTCCTCCCAGTTCCTCTCCCAGCAGAAGCAATTACCTTTACTTGGCAACACAGCATAGTCTCTGGCAGAGCCCCTTCAGCCCAACTTTGAAATACTAAAGATAAGAGAGGTCCAGAGTATCAACTAGACTAGCCAAAACCGGTGTGTCAGCAAAGGCCTTCACTGTTTGCAGTACGAGAATACTGAAGCTAGAGAGGTCCCTCTGTGAGTGTCCCTCTGAGAGGCAGTACTGGACAGTAGCCCTAGCCTGCAGATCCAAGATCCAGGAGCATCTCCTGTAGCCAGTCACCCACAACCACCTGCCTTCTCACCTCCTCAGCCCCTCCCTGCCCATTCACCTTTCATTTTCCCAAGGCTGTTCTGAGCCTATCACCTCTTTACTCCTCCACTCTCTTGGGTCTCCATTCAGACCTTTGCTAGAGTCCAGAGTTTCTTAGTGGCCTCATCCTTTGCCATCCATTCCCATTGGTGTCCTCTTGGTCTTGTTCTTTTCTCCAGCCTCTTCCAGGTTTGTTGATTCCAAACAGCAAGAATGTCTATGCCATTTTCATCATTTCAAATTCTCAGGAAGGTTCTCTTCTCAAAAGTTCCTCTTTAAGTTCACCTGGAAATTCTCCCAGGTATCTGAGCCTTTCCTACTTAATGTTCTCACTTTTTAAATTCCCTGAATACGTTTCCTCTTCTCTAATCAAATGTCCTGGCTGTCTTATAATGCTTACCCATACGTATATTCTACCTTGACGTTTCTCTTGGCCTCACCTCTCCACTAAGTCATCCCCATTTCCCTCCAGAGCTCCAAATGAGATCTGCATTAAACAAGCTATTGTCCACATCTGCTATATGTACAACATAAAGAGTCAGAGAGGAAGGAAGTGTGCTGTATGTGTGTGTGTGTGAAGATAGAGAGACTGAGACTGACTGACTGTAATTTTCAAAGTAGATTTATATGTGTTATAACATCCCTGAATTGAACAGAATCTTGAACATCATCCAGTCTCATGCCCAGCTGAGTCTTGAGTGCCCTCTGTCACTTCAGTGGATGCAATCTTTCACCTCTTCCAGGATGCGGAAGAATCTAATACCTCACTAAACAGCCCAATTCACTTTGGGGTGTTCTAAGTATTCAAAAAATTTTTATAGGTTTATCTAATATGTGCTTTCTGGTAATGTCTCTTCTCTGGTGTTATAAATAACAAGTTAGATATTTCTTGAGTTTGAAGATGGCCTTCATGTCCTCCAGTTCTGAGCTAACATTCCGAGTTCCTTTAGATGTTCCTTGGGTGCCAATTGTTTCCAGATACTTTTACCACACAAATCATTTTACTTGGAAACTTTCTAATACATCAGTGTCCTGAATTTGAGCAGCACCCAGTGCTGGACCCGGTACTTTCAAATTAGGCATATAGTGCAGTGGAGCAGGACTTATCTTTCTTCATTTGTACATTGTACTCCTGATGGTTAAAATTGAATTGTTTTTTGGCAGCTAATTTGCTAAATCTTTTGTTGTTGTTGTTGACAAGCTACATTCCATTCCCTGTCACTCTACCCTCTTCCCATCCTAAATTTATGCAGTTAGAGTTTGTCATCTAAAATTAGTCCGTGACCAGCCTGGACAACTTGGCAAGACCTCACCTCTACAATAAATAAAAATTAGTCAGGCATGGTGGTGCCTGCCTGTAGTTCCAGCTGCTTGGAAGGCTAAAGTGAAAGGATCACCTGAGCCCAGCAAGTCAAGGCTGAAGTAGCCATGATCATACCACTGTACTCCAACCTGGGTGACAGAGTGAGACTCTGACTCAATAAATAAATTAAGTAAATAAAGGACTAATATTTCATCCTGGTTTTAGTCCTCATATTTATTTATTTTTAGGTAAACATTTAAAATTGATTACTTTCTCCTCCTTGAAAGCTGTCTTCACTTTGCTTCTAGGACACTACATTCTCCTGGTTTTCCTCTTACCCCACTGGTTACTATTTTTAGATTCCTTTGCTGGTTTCTTCTCTTCTCTACAGCTTCTAAACGTTGGAGTATCCCAAGGCTCAATCCTCAGTATACTATGTTTATTCACTAGAATGAGCTTCTGGTTTTAAATACCACTATGTATTGATGACTCCCAAATATCTCAAGCCCAGACCACTCCTCTGAATTCAGGCTTGGATATTTATTTAGTCATTGAACAAATATTTTTTAATAACTGCTGTATGTCAGACACTGTTCTAAGCCCTAGGGAATATATCTGTGAAATAAAAGAGATAAAAAATCCCTACATTTGGGAAGCTTATTTTACACCACTTTTAATCTAGTATCTCCACTTTGATGTCTACTAGGCATCTCAAGTTTGATCAATTCAAAACTGAACTCCTGGTTTTCCTCCCCAGACATGCTCTCTCCACTTTCTTTACCATTTCTGTAAGTGGCAGCCACATTCTTCCAGTTACTCAGGTCCAAAACTAATGAGTCATTTTTTACTCCTCTTTATTATATTCAATCTATAAGGAAGTCCTGTTGGTTTTCCCTTCTGAATAGTTTCAGGATCCAACCGCTTCTCACAACATCCTGATTCATCCACCATCATCTCTCACTTGGATGCTTAAATCAGCCTCCAAAATGGTCTCCCTGCTTCTGCCTTGGCTCTTCGAAAGACTTTTCAGCCTGGTAGCTATAGTGATCATTTTTAAACCTAAGATGATATCACTTACCTGCTCAGAACCTTCCAGTAGCTTCGCATCTTACTCAGTAAAAGCCATAGGATGGTCTCCAAAGCTGCCGGATCTCTGTTGTTTTCTCTCTGACTTCATTTACTATTACTCTTCCACTTAGCCTGCTCTAGCCACACTGACCTTCTTGCTGTTTCTTGCATCTACCTTGCTCCAGGCCTTGGGATTTGCTGCTCCTCTACCTGAAACAGCTTTCTCCCAGATAGCTGCATGGCTTTTCCTTACTTTCTGTAGAATTTTGCTTAACTACTAATGCCTTAGAAAGGCTTCCCAAACCACTCTATATGAAGTAGCATCTCACATACCCCTACTTCATTTCCTAGCCATGTCCCCTGCTCCTCTATAGCATTTATTTATAACAGCTGACATACTATATATATATATTACATATGGTTTTGGCTTGTGTATGTCTTCCTGCACTAAAATGTAAGCTTTATGTAGAAAAGATCATAGATTTTATTGCTGAATCCTAGTGCCTAGAATAGTGCTTGCCACATAGTAGGCCCTCAGTAAATATTTGTTGAATGAATGAATCATGAGTTAATAGGCCCACTGGGGTAGGCAGATAATGTCCCTCCAAGCTATCTATATCCTAATCCCCAGAGCCTGTAGAGATTATCTTGCAGGGCAAGAGGGACTTCGCGTATATGATTAAGTTAAGAATCCTGAAATAGGGAGATTACCCTGGGTTATTCAAGTGGACCCAATGTAATCACAAAGGTCCTTATAATTAAACAAGGGAGGTGGGAAAACCAGCATTGGAGAGAGATTTGAAGGTGCTCTGCCACTGGCTTTGACGATGGAGTAAGAGGCCATAAGCCAAGGAACTCAGGCATACTCTAGAACGTGGAAAAGGCAAGGAAACAGGCTGTCTCTTAGCGCCTCCAGAAAGAACGTAGCTCTTGTGACACCTAGATTTTAGCCTAGTGAGATCTGTAAGATAATACATTTATATTGTTTTGAGCCACTAGCTTGTGATAATTTATTCCTGTAGCAATAAGAGAATGATACACCCACCTTCCCATATTAGACTATAACCTCCTCTAGAACAGGAACCTGGTCTTCCTTGACCTTGCATGTCACAGGTGCTCATAGTTCCTGGAGCACAGGTACTTTGGCTTTTTGGACAGAGTACCTGACAGAGCATCATGCCTCTTTCTGCTTACCACAAAGCCTGATGTATGATGTTATCACAAGATGCAGGTCAGCTTTCCTGGAATATTCCAGGATGTAAGAGCCAAAAGCTGGAATACTGCTGAGAAATAATTCACCTCTCCTTAAGCAGTGAAGTCCTCATCCATCATTGGGAGAGATGATGACTTACTCCCACCCACTCCAACACGATGCAGAACTTTGGATGCAGGTCTCTGGGCTCAGAGACTAAGATGGGATGTTCTCATAAGGTGCCTCAGTGATTCCGGAACTGAGGGTATGAACAAAGTCAGAATCCAAGAAGCTGGGAGAGCAGTCCCAGAAGATCACCAGCGCTGAAGGAGATGAGAGTGGATGTTTCTAAGCCAGAAATCTGGGGGCCAGGGAAGTGATAGTAAACAAACCAGAAACAAAGGAAAAGAGATTATAGAATCTGGAACAGTCTAGTGTTTTTAAGACCAATTAAGACCTGGTGTATATGTGGCTTATAATACCAAAGATGGAGTGGATGGCACTTGATTCATGCCCACACACGCCACTGCTGTTTCTGCCTAGCTATACTCTCCTTTAAGGCAAAGTAGGGTTTTCAGGCATTATGCAAGAACATTTATGAAAAACCAGTTTTCATTTTTCTTAGGTGAATCTAGCCTTTAATGAACAGAAATGAAATCCCACTAAAATCTCTAGTCCTGGAGACCAAATAAAAACATCTTAAAATCTAGTAAAATTAAGAAGGGCTTAGAGTATAGTATATAAGATTTCAGATCTGAGTTTTCACATCTTCTATGTATTTTTTAAAGAAAACTTTATAACCCATGTCTGATATGAATAAGGCACTCTAATTTTTACTATAAACATTTAGGCTTAAAGCGATCATAACTGACAATTAAGACCAACAGGAGCCAATGGCCTGTTCATGGACAAATTATCTGTATTTCAGACTAAACCAAAAGTAAACATTCTCTACAGTACCTTCAGGTCTACATTAGTCCTGTGGAAGGCACATGTGGCAGACCAGCCCTCCCCTCCCCCTTATTCTGTAGGCTCACTTTAAAGTGAATAGTCTTTTCCATGCAGCAATATTATATGCATTTTGGGCCATTTCCACATCTGAGTTATTGATTTCAGTTGATTTTCCTCAATCAGCATTTGTATTTCATTACAAATATATTTGCAAAAGGCTGGGCTGTGATGTTTTACCATCTGTCAGATTTGTGTTTTCCTAAATAATGGTGCAGGGAAGGAGCTGTTCTGATGACCCTCATTTATTTTTTTTTAATTTTGCGTTTATTCTTTGGAAGAGGAAATAGCAATGAGTTCATGTCATTTAATAAATGCTCAGAAAGACTAAGTATTACAAAGTATTTTAAGTTGACAAAGCTTTATTCCTGAATATCTCCATTAGAATATGCTGATGATCAGTTTAAAAGCAACACAGGCAGTGAGGGGGAAGTCAGCGTTCTGAATCACAGAGCAGTAAAGCTGTTGTTACCAGCAATGATGTCACTAACCCCCAAGGTTCTGAAAGCCTATTAGAAATTAGCTTTAGGGAGAAACGTCTTCTGACTTGTCACTGGTTCTAAAAGGCAATCAGTGTTAAACAAACACAGGCCCCTTTTTGGAACCTGTATAATAAACTCAGACACATTAATCTCTACTCACGTCTCTCGTCAGGGTCTGACCCCTAACTCTTTCAGCTTTAATGGAGGGAAGTAAGGGCCAACTGACATTAGCTAACAGAAGTTTGTGTAAAGGTTCAGCTGTGCCTGTAAGCAAATAATTATACTTTCTTAACTAAAAAAGTTTTATTGAGTCCTATAAGATAAAAATGTCTCTCTACAATGATATAAGATTGCATTACAGTCTCTATGTGCTTTAACAGTGTTCAGTTAATCACAAAATTTGATTTAAGAGATACCATGGAGAGAAAAGAAGAGGTCATCTCCTGTTTGGCCTGGATGTTTTGGTCCTTGGACAAAGCACTGATCTTAAAGAGTCAAGCGCCCTGGGTGGTACCCCTGCTTTTACCACTAATAAATTTGTATGACCTAAAACATCTCACCTTATCTCTCTAGGTCTCGGTTGCTTCATGTGTACAATGAGAAGAGTAATACCTTCTCTACTAACTATGAAAACCTGTAATAAGAATAAGAGAAGGTGAAAGATGTGAATGTACTTAGCAGATTCTGCCATACAAATGAGATGACAGTATTTCATAAGAGAGCTGCTTTCTTGACTAGAGAGCAGGGTATATAAGGATGTCACATCACATGGCTGCATTCTTAGCAATATCAGAAGTAATGCACATTCAAGAAATAAATGTTTGCCATGATTATGAATAAAACTACTTTGATGCAGCTAACAAGTTAAAATGAATACAGTGATCCCATTGGAAAAAAATAAGTTATGAAATGAAAAACCTAAACAAGATACTAGAAACTTGCCAGCTGTCATCTCCCAATTATTTAATCAGTGACATCTCTTGAGTGCTTCTGGGAAAAATAATGAGGCAAGCACAGATCTTCAGTGCCTCTCTCCGATCCCAGATTCCAGCTGAAAGAAATGACAAACAACAACAAAAATAGAAAACCTAGTTAGTTTTAAAAACTAAGGAAGGATATAATCTCATGCCAGAAACATAAATGCACTCCTGCTAAATATTTTGTAGATCTCACCAGATAAAAAGGAAGACATTGAGTAGAAACTTGTAGCTTCCCTTCTTGTGAAAAAACTGAGTCCCATGAAGGAAACCCACTGGCCCACTTGGAATGGCAGTGAGAGACATAAGGGTTTTGTGCAGTGGTTGGCGCAAGTGGCAATTGAATGCCAGACCTTACATCTTCTCAGGTTCAAACCCAGTGAAGGAAAAAAGTGAGGATCTCAGCAAAAGGATCTCCTTCCATCCCATTAGCTCTGACTTGTGCCATCCCATGCTAAATAAGAGAAATAAAATGTGTGGCTTATCTAAGCCCTGGCCACCCTTGAGCAGGAGTAAATTGGTTGGGGGCACATGAAGCACATTGGCTATGAGTTAGAGAGAAATCTTTGTACAATTTCTATCTTAAAAAGATAAATGAATGCTGGCAGCCATGTTTACTATAATTGCCTGCTCTTGGTCACTAGATGCTTCACGTATGCCCAGGTTAAGGAATGAGGTCGATTTGGCAAGCCCTCACTGCTTTACTGTTGATCTTAGGAGTTCATTTGCCACTGCCATTGTCCCTTGTTGCTCATTCATGACACTACCTGCTGCAGTTGCTGAGCTGACTTCATGATGATTTGTTTAAACCTAAACCAGCACTTGCTTGTTCTTGGGACTCTGACCCCGCAACCTGTCCCACCTATATGCCTTGATATTGGAAGAGTGCCTTCACAAGCAGTCGCAGGTCCTCCCTACCCCAGTGAACGAACACGTGCCTGGATTTGTGAGACCTCATGCTGTCCTGGTAGCTGCCTCCTCTAAGAGTCCCGCTGTGTATCTCAAAAGGAATCTGCAGTGTTTTTGGTCTCTGAGTCCCGAGAGCTCATAGAATTTGCCCAGTTTGCCCACACCCAGGCACTAAGCAGAGTGGGGCCATCAAGGCTGCAGAGTGTGGGGAGTGTGGGTGGCAGCCCCAGCACTGGCTGCAGAGTGCTCAGTTGACACTGCTACAGCAGCATGGTCTCCCAGGGGAAGTAAAGGGAAGCCACAGTGTACTTGGTGGGGAGGGCTGCATGTATTTCTTGAGGTTTCTTGTTACCGTATTATACAACTCAGGTGGTTTGTTTTTAACGGTCTGCTTGTCTGGTTCCTTTGACCTATAAAAATGCTAACATCCTTTTAGTACATTTCTTTCAAAGAATTGAATGTTTCTTTGTCAGGTCATACAGCATATTTGACAATAACCGCCAGGATCCCACAGGGCTGACAGCTGCTCTTCAGGCCACAGACCTGGCTGGAGTTCTGCACATGCTCTACTGTATCCTCTTCCATGGTACCATCTCGGATCCCAGCACTGCCAGTCCCAAGGAGAGTTACACCCAAAACACCGTCCAAGTGGCCATCCAGAGTTTACGTTTCTTCAACAGCTTCGCAGCTCTTGATCTGCCTGCTTTTCAGGTGCCAAGCCTTGGTTTGTATTGGTGTTAACCAACTAAGAGTTAATATTTTAGTGAGGCTCTTCTCCTGGATTGGGGCATAAGGAATAAACTACAATAAATGGAATTATTATATATATAATTGATTAAGCTACTATCTTCTCAGAACTGTATTAGATGTTCTACATTGCTTTCTTATTTGTTCTTATAGCTACCATGCAAAATATTTTTATACCCATTTTACAGACGGAGAAGCTAGCAGTTAAGTGATTGGCCCAAAGTTGCCCATGACTCTCTGACCTATGCTCATCCTTTGTCACATTGCTACTTATAAATCTTTTGTCTTGAATTCTTTAGATGAAGACACTATCATCTCATCAACTTTTAAATATTAAGGAAAGTAATGGTTTCTTATATCACAGAACCAAAATTAGATAAATTTTCTTGATTGATATGACTTTCTATGGATGATTTAACTGATTTGTGTCCAGTGTAAAGCATATGTATAGTTAAATGTGCAAACCCCTATAAATTAAGTTTTTATAGCTAAAGAAAGAAAAATTGCTTTATACTGTTGCACCAGACTGTCATCTTAGAAACAGATTTTTTTTTCTTGTAGGAAATTTAATTTTCAAAAACACTGAACCTTTGGAACAGAGCAAGCCCCAAGGAGTAGACTTTTTCTTTCAGTTTATTAACTGTCAAGTGATTTCATTAAAAAAGGAACAAACTTGGCAGATGATGAACCCATAATTTAGATGAATTGCTTTGCTCAGAGGGAAAAAGGTTATAGAGATACAAATGTATGAAAATAGGGGTCTTTGCCATTCTGCGATGGAAGAAACACTTCTGTTTTGTAGCTGACGACAAATGTGCAATTCTTTAATCGATGTCTTCCTGTCATTCTGTTCAAAAAAGGAAATTAGTGAGTAAGTTTTATCATTGGATCTAGTATCTTTCAACTTTATAAAGTTAGTTTATCTATCATAAGTACAGAAATCCCTTCCTTAGGATTAATGTTTTTTCTGTTTCCAAAGCAGTTAAACTAGACTTAGGTGGTAACTAACTACACAATATGGAGAGCTCTGGGAGTTTACAGCTATATCTAGAATGGGAGATAGCTGCCCCAGGGGTTGAGTATATCATCTGAGCATATCATACAAGACCCAAGCCCATTGTATTCTGTCTGGAAACACCTTGAAAGTCTGTTCAGGATATGGAGTCCAGCAGTCTACCCATCAGCTAGGTCCAAAGGGAATGATTTTCTTTGTTACCAAAGATTATGAAAAAGAAAATATTAAAAATTCTCTGAACTTCTAGTTTCATAGGTCTTCTGACCAGGATTTGTACTGCTGCAGTGTACTTCACATCATAAACAAGTGTCTAGGTTAAGTCAGCCATTCCCTCAGTCACTGTGAGTGTCAGGGTGCCCCTGGTCTCCATCCTCCTCCCCTTCTGTAAGCTCATGGCAGATCCTTGCCATATCCGTCTTGAAACATAACCCCTACTTGAGCTACTTTTGCCACAAACAACAGGAAAAAAACATGAGGGTGGCTCAAAAGTGTTCAACTGTTCTCAGAATCAAATGCCCTGCCTCCCAAGTAGAATGTCCTTTCTTGGCTGTTTCTAACAATTCTCTAATACCTTTCCTTCTTCTTTTCTATCACTCATGCAACTCTGTATTTCTTTCTTAATTCTTTTGTTCCTGATTTGTTTGTTTACTCGTTTCTGTTCTTCCTCTCCTGTCTTCTTTTAGTCAAGTTTGCCATCACTCTTTCTCAGTCTCTCCCCAGCCATAATTCCCAGGTACTCTTTACCTTTAACCACAGCATGAGCCAGAGACCCTCCTTTGATGTTATAGGGGCGTGGCTGCCCTTTTGGTGCCCAAGATCCAGCATGTGTTCCTCTGTGACTTCTTTTTTTTTTTTTTTTGAGTTGGAGTCTCACTCTGTTGCCCAGGCTAGAGTGCAGTGGCATACCCACGGCCACCCCAGCATTGACCTGCTGGGCTCTGGCGATCCTTCTGCCTCAGCCTTCCAAGTAGCCAGAATATAGGCACGTGCTATCACGCCCAGCTAATTTTTGATTTAATGTAGAGACTAGATCTCGCCAAGTTGCCCAGTGGGTCTCGAACCCGCGAGCTCAGGCAATCCACTTGCCTCGGCCTCCCAAAGTGTTGGGATTATAGGCTGAGCCACCGAGCCTGGCTTCTCTCTGACTTCTTACCAGCATGTGATGGGACCCAAATCCACAGAATTTCTAGCATCAGGGCCTTCAATATATTTACTAGTGATTAACATATTGTTCCCAGTTACTTATAAGCATTGAAAAACGAACAAATACACTTAGTGGGGTAAACAAACAACCATTTTTTTATGACCACAGATTCTAGGAGTCCAGAATTCAGAAAGGCTCATCACAGTGGAACTGGCTCGCCTCCATGATGTCAGGGCTACAGCTAGGAGCTGAAGTTATCTGGAGGCTCTTCACTCTCATGACTCAAAGACAAGGTTTACCTAGGACTGTTGGCCAGAGTATCTACATAGCGCTTCTCCCTGTGACTTGGTCTTTTCAAACACTATGCTGTCTGGGTTCTGAGTGGGAGTGTGGGAGGATCCTAAGAGGAAACTTCCAGAAAGCAGATACTGTGCTTCAAGAGAACCAAACAGAAGCTGCATGGCAAAGCCATATAGTTACACATCAACCATACTTTATTGCTTGAATCAGTCATAAGCCTTCCAGGTTCAAGGGAAGGGAGACATAGGCCTCGCTAGCTAAAGCAACAAATTTGTCTACATAGACACCACTGATGTCATGAACTTGATCAAGTAAATCAAATACACAATATTTGCACTTCATAACAATGACTGAGTTTGGGAGAAAAGTACTATTTTTATGGTAGTTGTGATCAGAGAAACTCATGTTCTAGTTCATCAAAACAACTTAACTGTCAAAAGTAAAATTTCAGAAACTATGTATGTGAAGGACAGGAAAAGAGATTTTAGGTGGAAAGAAGGAAGGTATACATCTCAGTATGGGTCTGACCTCAGAAAAATCTGAGACAATTAATGAATTTTCTGGGAGGCTCAAAGGAACTGAAGTGAGATAAATGCCCTAACCTGCTGAGAAGTTAGACAAGAGATGTCATACATGTTGATGATTTGGGTCCAGTGCATCACCAGAATACAGAACTGTTGCAGGGAGGCGTCCTCATCAGACCTCTGGACTTGGAGGCAGAGTGACCTGACCTCGAGCCTTCACTCCACTACCACTTCAAATGTGTGACCTCAGACAAGTCATTTGAATCCCTAAAACTCAGTTTCCTCATCTGTAAAATAGGGATTAAAAACGCCTACCTCCCAAGACTGTTTGAGTATTATATATGATTGGATAAAGGTGCTATGCTAGCTAGCACATAATAGGCACTCAGGAAATATAAACTGACTCAGTTTCTGAAAAGAAAAATTTACCCAAACCGTCTTGCAGATGCTGAGTCAGAAAGTCAGAACCTGAATGCGGCATTCTCAGTGCTCTTTCACCCTTCTTCAAAGCCACAAACTTGTGTGCTTCTTTTGTGTGAGGGAAGATTATCCATTAGACTATTTTCTTAGCTGATTCCATTTCATTGTATACTAATAAGGCTGTCAAAATATTTTTCCCACTTCAGAAAAGTGTCTGATTTCACTCTGAATTCATATTGGCGCAGGTGGCCTTGAGATCAGGGGTATTGTATATTGCATACACTTTGACAGTTTTTACAATTGAAGGTAGTCTCAAGAAACAAATCAATGTACTGACTTGGCAATTAATTCTGGCTAAAAAGGAAATATAGTTTCCTTGAAAAATTGGTTTAATTTTTATATTCAAACTTACATGCTCCTTGACCTGCTCCTATCAGTGAAGGTTAAACAGAGGGCACTGGGTCATAGCAAGCTGGACGCAACTAATTAAATAAGGGCTGAGCTGAGAAGGTGTCACTATTTGATTTAAAGGAGCAAAGCCCTCCTGAAGTCTCACTGGGGTTTGAAAAACATTTTTTTGTTTGGGGGCTATGAAGCTGAGACAAAGGCCACTCTTAAAATCAGCAGTAATTTTGTTTCAGCAATACTCACTTAAAGGGGTTTTGTTTTACCCACTGTTAGGTAAAGTGAATTCAATAAAACTTCCAAACTGCAATGTATTAAACCTCATTCAAGCCCACCAAGACTCAAATCTAGAGATGAGTTTAAGACGCGCCTTTTCCCATAGGCCAGCAGTGGTTCTTCATTCCAGTGCGGGCTTCGAGTGTATTCTGTGGGCTTTACCTCTCCCCTTTGCCCTCCTGTCGCTCTGTCTGTTTGACATGTTTATTAAATAGAAGCTTCAGGCAGCACAGACAGACTCAGACTCTCAGAGTCGCCCACCGCTGACAGCCCTTTGCCTGTCTGGAGAAAGGATCCCAGAAGCCTCTAGCTGTGAGGGGCTTCGTGGTTTGGTAGGGGGTTGGTTTGGTTTGGTTTTTTTACATTCTTTTGGGAGCCTTTGGTTTGTAGAGCTGTTTATTTGAGTAATAATTGTTACTATATTTCTCTTCTGTTTGAACATAAGTAACTAATTAGAAATATATGTTTATCTCTGTGTACAAGAAAATATTTTCTGCCTCAGAAAAAAGTATTGAAAGTTAACTAAGTGGTAAATTTACAGGTGAATTTTAGTATGTTTATACATTTCTAAAATTTTTCTACAATAATAATATTAGTATAATGAGAAAAATCAAGTTATTAATAATAAATAACCGTGCTTTAGGCAGATAGTGTCTTGATCCACATGGTGCAGGCATTTGGCCTGCTACTATCCCTGTTCAGGGTAAACATTGCATTTATTATGGTCATTTACTAGAGTAAGAACCCCTGAGCTAAACTGAAATGTAGAGATGTTATATGCTTTTCCAGCACCGTGGCAGAGAGTGCACAGGGCCAGCCTTGCTTTGTGATTTGCAGCCCTGGCTCCCCTTGGGCTGAGAGTTCTAACTGCTCCTTGTCTTTGTCAGTCTATTGTAGGGGCAGAGGGCTTGTCCCTTGCATTCCGGCACATGGCCAGCTCCCTGCTGGGCCACTGCAGCCAAGTCTCCTGTGAAAGCCTCCTTCATGAGGTCATCGTCTGTGTGGGCTACTTCACTGTCAACCACCCAGATAACCAGGTAAGAGGCCCTGGAAAGTTCCTGAGACTGCTCCTCAGTGCTGAGAGTGTGCGGTATTAGAGTGAGAAAAGGCAGGCTAGTCTGCTGGAACCCATCTGTCCTGTGAGAAATCCTTTAACCAGGCTCCAGGAATATGTCTCTTGCTTCTCTCCAAATAGATTTGATCAGCACTAAGCTAGCCCTGGGGCCTCCTCTTGAGCTATAAAAATAAAATATTTTTAATATGATATTCTTAAGCCACACAGAAGCACCTACTCCTTTACCCATGTAGATTTTTTAGTATCTACTTCCTTGGCACATAGATTCTACTGCTCTAGCTGTCAGGGAGTTTTGTTTTGTTAAGATAGCTTACGTCTTTCACTGTGGTCACATTTGGCTTCTGCCTAGATGCACAGAGGTTTCAGATGCTGTGGATAGGAGGCTGAGAGGACAGGAACACAGTCTCTCCTCCTTGCGTCACCCAGTATGTTTGCTTTTAACTGCTTTGATTATTTGGTTTCTGAGCAGATTTTATTTGTAAATAAGGTTCTGCTTTTTAAGAAGTTGAAATATCTGTTATAGATTTTGCCCAAAAAAATGACATATCTGATTTCACTCTATTTTTTAAACCTGAGTTATGGCAGAACTAATAAATAGTAATTCCTGACAGCTTCATTTATCCAAAACCCCCTACTCAGCAGCCTTAATTGTACAGAATGTAGCTAGTACAAGGCCTCTGAACAACCCCTTAACCCTCGCTCTCAACCAGGCTCTGTGGCTCAGCCTATAATCCCAGCACTTTGGGAGGCCAAGGAGAGTGGATTGCCTGAGGCTGCAGGTTCGAGACCAGCTGTGCAACTTGGCGAGACCTCATCTCTACAATAAATAAAAAATTAGCCAGGCATGGTAGCGCATGCCTGTAGTTCTGGCTACTTGGAAGGCTGAGGTGGAAGGATCACTGGAGCCCAGAGGTTCATCACTGGAGTGGCCATGTATGTGCCACGGCACTCCAGCCTGAGCGACAGAGTGAGACTCCAACTCAAAAAAACAAAAACAAAAAAACCCTCTCTCTCATTTTAATTTTAGGCAAATCTCTAACTAGTATGCTGGCTAGGTTTATCAGCCTGCAGCAAACTAGACGAGGGCAGGAGAGGAGGTGGTTGTGGTGCCAGAGCCAAGAACACAGCAAGAAGCTGTATATTGAGAGCTGGAATTGCCAGCCTGACAAGGAGAAAGAGAACAGAAAAAACAAGGCAGACCCAAGGACCCAAAAACCACAGCCAACTGGGATCAAAGGGACACTAAGCCCTGTTTTAATTTCCCAGCTGATTGTTGATGTTCTAATGCTGACCCTCAAAAAGCAAGGAGGCAGGGTATATTCGGTGCATTCCTATTTAGGAAGGTCAAGGAATGAGCAGTCTGTTTTAGAGAGAGTCCATGGTTAAAATATAGAAAACTGGACCCTTACCAGAAAAAGTGTCATACACAGAACAGTTTCCCTTTCACAGAGGCTGTTGCCAGGAGGGTAATGGAAGCTCTTCCTCCCCTCCCACCTCGGGACACATAGGCATGCCCTTCCCTGTCACACACCTTTGACCTTCCTGTGTCGCAGGCCTAGCTGGTTCATGAGTCTCCTACAAGCTGCTCAGGGAAGGGAAGTTGAGGGAAATCTTTCGTGTGGACTTTTTTTCTTCATGTGCATCCATTCAGTCTACTAAATTGTGTTTATTTTCTTTTAAAATTTTGTTTTTATTTTTCTGATTACAAAAGTGTTCTTTATTTATTGTGAAAAAGACAAGGCACGTGTAAAGAACAAAATGGAATCACAGTTATTCCTGATCTCACCATCTGACATAGCCACTCTTAACATTTTGGCAGGTTCCCTTCCAGTCTCTTTTCTGTGAATAATTTTTTATAGCTGAGGTCATATGTACAGATGCTCATGTCCTGCTTTATGCACTTAACATCATATCAGAATCACTGTGAATATTTTAACAACTGCATAGCTTTATCTTGTGTGGACATTCATGGTTTACCTAACAATTTCCTGTTTTATACTTAAATCGTTTACTGTATATTGTGACACCGTCTACTGCCTTTGGAAGAGGTGAGTAATTTGCATGTGTGATAATATTTTATTCTGTGCAGTTCTGTAGCAAAAAGTTCAGTTCTTCTAGTGCATCCCATTTAGGGATGGTTTGAAACTTTTTTATTAAACCAACTCTGTTATGATAAACCTACTGAACTCAGAATTTTGTGGGATTCAGAGGGTTTTTCTGCTGATATTGGGTCACACACTAATCCTCTTCTTTAGATAAAACAGTTTCAGTGTATCTGGGCTCATCAGAGTGAAGGGGTATTAGGGTTGGGGCCTTGTATTTGGAGACTGCATTTAAGACCTGACTTGGACCTGGTGGAAAAGTGATGAATGGGCATGTTGGGATGAGAAAAAAAGCAGATGAAATGGGTGGAGAGTGCATTCAGCAATACAAGGAGGGCGAGGAGAAGACTTTGAGACCCTGTCACTTGTCAGTTGAGAAAGAAGAGCATGCAGTGGGGTTTGGAGGTCATTGTTGAGAGGTGAGCTCACTCTGAGGAAGAAATTAGAAAAGTGAAAAAAAGCCAGACCTTGTGTTTTAAAACCTTGCCTCCCAGAAGGATTGACTACTACACTGTACATCCATTTTTGATTTAGGTGAAGATCAGAGAAGTCAGTTCAGCTCTGGGCAGTTGCTGAAATGCAACAACTATAAGAAGAAAATGATTTTTTAAAATATGATTTTTAAAAAGTAGAGAAGAAATAAGAAACTGTAGAAAACATAATAATTGTAAAAAGCCAGATCACTTCACTATGGAGATGCTATTTCTAAGCAGAACCCGTACATTTGTAGAATTCTCTGTACTCTTCTCCCATCTGTTGTCTCTTGAACCCCATGAGCTCTTCAGTGAGGCCGTGAGTAGAGGAATTATCCTTACCCACAGACAGGTGAGGAATCACAGTTCTAAGAGGTGAAACAAGCTTCCTGAAATGACATAGAGAATCACTGGAAGACCAGGACTAGAATCCAGGTCTGGCAAAGTCTAACTCATGTACTTTTCATTTCATCTTACATCACTTAAAAAGTCAGATGTATCACAGGCACTGTCCACTGGCAATCACTGAAGTATATCTTAATGCCACTGAATTATAGGGTCAAAAATGGTTGAAATGAAAGGCCTAACATCTAGGATCTACAAGGAACTCAAACATGCTGAAAGGAAAAAAACAAATCTATTAAAAAATGGACAAAAGGCCAATTCGGTGGCTCAGCCTGTAATCCCAGCACTTTGGGAGGCCAAGGCAAGTGGATTGCCTGAGCCCACGGATTCGAGACCAGCCCGGGCAACTTGGCGAGACCTCATGTCTACAATAAATCAAAAATTAGCTAGGCGTGGTAGCATGCACATGTAGTTCTGGTTACTTGGAAGGCTGAAGCAGAAGGATCAACGGAGCCCAGCGGGACAACACTGGGGTGGCCGTGAGTGTGCCACTGCACTCCAGCCTGGGCTACGGAGTGAAACTCCAACTCAAAAAAAAAAAAATGGACAGACGATATGAATAGACACTTCTTAGAAGACATATGAGCAGCCAACAGATACATGAAAAAATGCTCAGCCTCACTAATCATCAAAGAAATGCAAATTAAAACCACACTGAGATACCACTTAACTCCAGTCAGGATGACCATCATCAATAACAAAAAACAACATATACTGGAGAGGATGTGGGGAAAAGGGAATACTTTTACATTGTTGGTGGGAATGTAAACTAGTACAACCTCTGTGGAAAACAGTGTGGCAATTTCTAAGAAATCTGAAAATCAACCTTCCATACGGAGGAACTCAAGTCACTCTATAATAAAGATACCTGCAAACACATGTTTATTGCAGCATTAACATGGAACCAACCATGCTGCCCATTGAAAATGGACTGGATAAAGAAAATGTGGTACATTTACCCAATGGAATATTATGCAGCCATAAAAAAAACAAAATTATGAACTTTGCAGCAACCTGGATGGAATTGGAGTCTACAATACTCAGTGCTGTATCACAGAAACAAAGATCTGAGTACCACATGTACTCACTCATAAGTGGACCTTGAACATTTATCATAATACCATAAGAAAGGGATTGTCAGTAGTGGGACACGGCCAGGGGAGGGGAGGCACACTTTACCTATATGATGACCATGTATGTACCTAAACCTCATGTGTACCCACATTTTTAAAATAAAACAATTTTTTAAAAATGGTTGAAATGGTAGATTTTATGATATATATATCACACAACAAAATAAACAAAAAAGAAGTGTATTGTACTAGGTGATCTCCCTTGTGATCTCAGTGACATTTTAGAATCTGACACTTTGAAGGTTAAGACTGGAGCCACTGACCAGCCAAATTCTGATTTTGTGGGAACTCCAAGTCGTTTTGTGGTTTTTCAGATCTTCCTTACCCTGCTCCAGATTCTGTCAGCAGCAGACAGCTGAATGAGCTGCCTGCCCACTACATGGCAGCATGTCATTAAAAACGCAACATACTTTGGCTTCTCTATTTTAATGGGGGGTCCACTGACAGATTCTCATAAGCAGACTTCTTACAGATGAGATGCCAGATACCTTGTTCTGTGACGCCATTGTCAGCCACAGTTGTTTCACTTGCACCAGAAGGCTGTGCTCACCAGCTCATGGCCAGACTCCATGCCAACCAGGCTGCGTGGCCAGGGGCAAGGTGTGGAAAACAACCACAAGCTTGCTGAGGTGACAACTGCTCATATCTCAGTAGAGTTGGGGAAAGCTCATTGTTTATTTATTTTCATTTTTAAAACTAGTTCTATTAAATTTTCTATGCACCCCAAAACCCAGTAATTTGCTAAGTTAGCATTTGCTACAGGGTTGTGGTAGGTGCAGTTTTAAGCACTCACTCCGGCTTCAATCACAGATTCATGGAGCCTTCACCCTAGTAGGGTTCTGGGAGCTATCTAGTCCAGCTCCCTCGATTTGTAGGTGGAGAAACTGAGGCTCAGAGAAGGAAAAGGCATTGCCGAATGAGGACTAGCAGAGCTCAGCCTTGCCATAGGCAGTCCAGTGGGTTTCTGCCTCCCTTCTGTTCTTACAAAAGTGAATTTATGTAGCCTGATGCCACTTTCTGTAAATCAGGAATTTCACAGGAGAAATTATGATGCTAATTCACTTAATGTTTCCGTATCATTAGTCAGAAGTCATGCTAATTTGCAGAGCCAGTTTGTCCACAGGGGATCCTAGATTTCCTACTAGGGAAACAGCTTGTGTCTTTTTAAGACCAGGGATCCTGAAATTCTGCTGCAGCTTAAGGACGTTTAATTAGATAACTGCTTTGCATAAAGGATTGGCACTTTTTATTTGCCACCATTTAGTCTGTTAACTGAAAGGAGTGAGTCCCATGATACCAAGGATGAGTTGGGAAGAGAAACCTGGATAATAAAAGTAATGCCCTATCCTTGATGGAACCAATCATCTGTTTCCTATAGGGTTGCAGTTTCTAATTAAAATGTTGTTGTTTTCATCAAAAACTTCCCTGTATTTTATGGCACTTTCATGACTCTTTCTAAATTCCTTCCCATTTAATTATTAAAATGAACATAATTAGTATGTGCTGTCAGCCCTTCGCTTCATTTACATTTTGTATTAGATCATTAAATGTGGTCAGATAATTAATTAAATTAACTCAAATGACAGATGATTTGACTGCCTGCATATTACTATATTGGGAATAAGCACCTTTGCATATTCATTTTAGTTAGCGACAGTTTTTCATTTGGAAAAGCCTCGCAGATTTCAGCTATCAGAGCTGAAGTCTCTTGTAATAGAAAGAGAAGGAAGGATCCCTTTGACCCACTCTCCCCCACCCAGCTCTTCTGCAATGAATTCCCTGCCTGCAGATCCTGTAACCACCTACTCCGCCCCACACCATGCCAAAGGCTCCCTAACATCTCTCCGTAAATCAGAACAGGCAAGCAAGCTGAACAGTGAAGCTCATGAGATGGCGTTCTGCCCAAGCTGTGTGGCATGCATGTTGCAGGTCTTCTATAATTTGATGACGTTAATTTGACTTCCTGAAACAAAGCTGCTGTACTCACCTCAGGTCTTCCCCTGCACACAGAAACAGAAGCGGCTTCCTAGCTATATCCCATCTGCAAGTGAGGGAGGACAGTGTGTGCCAAGTGACAGCTTTCCAGAATCCCATTCCAGCTTTTAGAACTTTCAGAGGTGGCCTCAATCCTGTTCAAACATTCTTACTTGGCTCTTTGTATTTCTCAAAGGCAGATGGAGGGTACTTAGTCACACTCACTTGGTAAACCCCTAGCCCCCTCCCAGTCCTGAACCCAGGCCACTGTGGTGGGCTCAGAATGGAACCAGCAGCACTCAAGGCCCTCCCGCTCTCCCAGGGTTGGAAGCTCCTTCTTCAGCAGTCACATCAGCATTCGGCTTCCCATACTTTCTTTGTGTGACAGATACTGCTCCTTTCATAAAATATGAATGCATCATGACTAAGGAAGAACCTAAGAATTTCAGCGCTACAACCATTTTGGAACCAAATTACTCTCAATATTATATCACAAAAGAAAAAAATGTGGGTTTTTTTCCTAAAAGTAGGACAAAAAAATTCCTAATTAAAAGACAACTTCTGCCTAAACCTTACTTTAAGACCTCTAGTGAGTGATCTGGCTGGTGTTAGAATGGAGAAATCTACCAGTTAGCAATTTTGGCCAGTTATATTAAAAGTCACCAGTTTCACAATATCCAGATGAAAGATACCTTTTATTTTCCTCATTATTTTGGTGCATTTTCCTATACAAGGATAGATTGAAGTGCCACATGCTACAGTAGGTACAGTTTTTACTCCACAAACCACTGAGAGGTCATGAGGAATTCCAGGTTCACCTGAGTGGCTGCAATGCCTGGATATCAACTTGAGTGACCCCAGCTGACCAAGGAGCCCACACTGAGCCCTCAAGACTGAGAACTTAAAACAGACCTCGAGACTGTAGCACTTCACTGAGAAAGGACCACTTTTCCTCCTTTGTAGGGAATTGCTTCCTGATTTGTGACCACTTGTAATCTCCACAGATCACCCTGCTGTGGCTGCAGTGATAGTTAAGGAGGAATGGATTCACTTTGAATGAGTCTACAGTTGAGGTTTTGAACTTGATCTCAATGATTCTTAAAGTCGGATGTCACAGTGGTTTAGAGCATAGGTTCTGAAGTCAACTGGCTTTGAAATCCCTATTCTGCTCTTTCCTTGCACTGTTTTGCCTTGGGTAGGTCACCAAATACTGAGCCTCAGTTTCTTCATCTGTGAAATGGAGATCATGATAGCACTTTGTCCCTGGTTGTTATGTGAATTAAATGAGACAGCCTAAGACCCAACTCATAGTAAATGTTCAAGAAAGGCAGCTGTTGCCATTCTGCTTGCCCTGTTGACATCATCTTTGTGGCACTGGATAATACACTTGATTACCTGGAAATCTCAACAGTAGGCTGAATTTGTAATTCTGGCCTAGTGATCTAAAAAGAAATGGGACTATACTGATAAACTGTCCTTCCCTTACCAGTCTTCTCAGTTTCTCATTTTCAGGGAACCCCGGATTCAGAACACTTCTATGAAATAACTGTTGTGAAATCTAACATCACAATTTTAAAGTTGAAAGATAACCATAGCTTCGTCTCAGCTGAACTATAAAAAGTTGGGAATCCACTAAGCTCCTTCAGCAGTGGCCATGAGACCAGGAACATGAGTAGAATAGTTGTGAGGGCTTAGCCACAAGGTGACACGCCGTTAATCATCCCCTTCTGAGCTCCAACCCAAGACTGCGCTCTGTGTAGAGCAGCAGAAGATGCACAAAGGGAAGCCAGGCAGTAAACTCTCAGCACCCACTTCTCGGGGTGCCTAAATCCAGATCCCCTGAACAAGGCTCAGAGATGAATGCTGTGGCCAGGTCAGGAGCATACACAAACCTCCATTATCCTTGGCTGAAAATCTGCTGGGGTGTCAAACATACACAAGGAAATGAGTCCAGAAGGAATCTCTTGTCAAAGTTTAACTTATGACCAGCGACAAATCTAAACTTTCTGGGCCTGCCTAGGTCTTCAGTAATATAGGCGTCTTTTAATAAATCATTTTGAGATGGACCTTAGTTTTCAATCACAGAGAAAACACTTCTTCTGAGATGGGAAATTTTATATAAGACCCTCATTGATTACAAAAGCCCATCACCATGGAACAAACATAGTATAGCAGTCAGGATTGCTTGGTCCTTTTACAGCTTGACAGCTGTGTGACTCTGAGCAAGTCACCCTCTTCTATGGGCTTTAGTGTCTTTCTGTATAGAGTTAGGCTGGACCAGTCATGATAGCTCATGCCTGTAATCCCAGCACTTTGGGAGTCCGAGGCAGGAGGATCACTTGAACCCAGGAGTTCAAGAACAGCCTGGGCAACATAGCAAGATCTCATGTCAACAGAAAATTTTTTAAAAATTAGCCAGGCATGGTGGCATGTGCCTGCGGTCCCAGCTATTTGGGAGACTGAGGCAGGAACATCACTTGAGTCCAGGAGTCTGAGACTACAGTGAGCAAAATCGACAGAGTGAGACCCCAACTCAACAACAACAAAAGATTTAGGCTGGGTCCCCAGAAGAGCCCTTCCAGCTCTGATAGAGGATGAATATATAATTCTAAGATGGATTGGAAAGTCATGGCCAGACCAGCATTGAGATAAATTTAACCATTTACATTTCTAACTACAGTAATCACAATTACTCCACTCTAGCCACACTGGCCTTGTTACTGTTCCTTGAAACACATCTTGCACATCTCTCACCTGAAGCCTTTGTCTTTGCTGCTTTCTGGCTGTAACACTCATCTTTCAAAAATCAGCAGTGTGAGGTACTCCCCCCTTCCAAAGGTCTTCTCAGAAGTCATGTGATTAGAGAAACCTCTGACCACAGCATCTAAAATAGTGGATCAGCCCCATGGTCACTGTTTTCCCTTTACCCTGCTTTATTTTTCTTTACACATTTATTATATCTTGACATTTATTTATTTTGCCTGTTTTATTTATTTTGTTTTCTCCCTACTCTACTAAAATGTAAGGGCCTTGAGAGCAAGGTCTTTGTCACCAGTGCCTACAGCAACCTGGTTCCTAGCAATTACCTAATAAATAGCTATTGGATGAATGATTAGATGTTGAGATGATAAAGTCTCTCCTTATGTATAATATTACAGAAAAAGTTAAAATGGTCCCAGATTTTGAAAGATACAGCACTTCTATTTTACTGACCAAATCTCCTGAGCTGATTAAAAACTTAAGAGCCATTCCTTTGGCAGTATAATTTGTCTCTGAACCTTTTCTAAAAGAAGCGTCATAGTTTTGTTTTTACTGGAGCCAGTAGCTTTGAGATTTAAAGGAAACTCTGTGTTTAAGGTTGGGCAACTCTTGTATTTAAGAATACAGCTTCTGGGTGTGGTAGCTCATGCCTGTAATCCTGACACTTTCAGAGGCCAAAGCAAGAGGGTTGCCTGAGCCAAGGAGTTTGAGACCAGCCTAGGCAATATGGCAAGACTTTGTCACTACAAAAATTTTTTTTTAAAAGACACGGTGGCACACACCTGCAGTCTCAGCTACTTCCGCCTGGGAGACAGAATGAGACTCCGACTCAAAAACAAAAACAAAAAAAAACTGCAATATGTGAGGGAAGGTTTTAGAGGCAGACTGAGGTTCAAATCCCAGCCTCTCTTCTTAGGTGGTGTTGGCCTTGGATAGGTTGTTTTAAGTGTTGCTTTCCTCAGCTATAACAGAGATGAGAGTGTTTAACTCACAGGTTGCTGTGCAAATTAAATATTCTTGTTACTTAGGTCCCAAGTTTCTTTGACTCTCACTATGAAAGTAGACGCCTTGGGAGGTCTTTACCCACCAAATTGGTGGCATCATCACAAGTCTATTCTAATTATTATGAGTTTTTATTTTGTTTTGTTTTGATTTTTTTAAAAAAGGCTATCCCACTCTAAGAAAGTATACAATGGGAAAGTCTACACTTAAAGATGTAAAATCACCATGTCATACATTTTAATAGGAAGTTTCCTGAGGACATTTTAAAATATTTTTCTTGGTCAGGCGCCGTGGCTCAGCCTGTAATCCCAGCACTTTGGGAGGCCGAGTCAAGAGGATTGCCTGAGCCCAGGGGTTCGAGACCAGTCTGGGCAACTTGGTGAGACCTCTTCTCTACAATAAATCACAAAAATTAGCCGGGCATGGTGGTGTGCGTCTGTAGTTCCAGCTACTTGGAAGGCTGAGGCGTAAGGATCGCCTAAGCCCAGCAAGTCGAGGCTGCAGTGGCTGTGAACATGCCACTGCACTCCAGTCTGGGCAACAAGAGTGAGACTCCAACTAAAAAAATAAAATGAAATGAAATGATAAAAATTTTTCTTAAGCCTCTCTGCACATGGTTCCTTTAGGAACAAGCACCTTGCAGTCTTACCCTCAGATGCACACACTTAGAGTACCTAGTATGCTGGAGTCCGGTCAAGACAGCAGTCACTGTGCAGGGCTTTGCTTTACAGCATGGGTAGTGTGCTTTTGCAGCTGGAAAGAGCAACATGGGCTCTGGGCCCAGGCCGATCTGAGTGCTGGTCCCAAATATACCCAGCTCTGTGACCCTAGGCAAACCACTCACCTTCCTGATGCCTATTTCCTCTGCCATAAAATAGGAATCATATCAATAACACCTTATGGAGCTGTTATGCAAATTATATTAGATCATTCACGTAATGATTAACATATTTCCTGGCCCCAAACACATGTTAACTCATGATATTGTTGTTGAAATTATTGTCTGCCTCCAGATTCCCTGCTCTTGTGGGAAAGCCCTGAATTACCCACTGCAGTCAGCTCTTTTAATATCCCTTTAAATAGGCCATCTCTGCTGTTAGAACATGTTTCCCCATCTGTGGAGAAACTGGAGAATGTTCTGTGTCCCCTGCCTATAGGGTTCCTCTGTGGACCCAAAAGATGTAGAAGTAAGGAGTCCTCCCATCTCAGGGTCTCTGGGCTGCCACTCAACACAGTTCTGACACAGCCACATGGAGATTTGGGAGGGTCAGTCTAGCTCTGACCAGCTGCCAGCTCCCTTCCCGAGGGGCATGCCTGGTTCACCTGGACATGCCTGACAGGGATAAGCATATGCTTGTCTGGTAGGCAATAAGGAGAATCTCCACTCACCACCTCAGGCTGTGGAAGCAGGAGTGAGGGAGACCTCACACCCCGGTCATTCTCTTCTGAATGCGCAATGGCTAAACTGAAAACACACCCAGAGATAACTCAGAGGTGCGTTGAGACTGCGTTAGGAAAAGCAACTGGAAAGTGGCTCACATGAATCAATGTGGACATTTAATGGCCCTTAATTGGAACCTTATCCCACTATACTTAGGGCAGAGAGATGAAAGCAGAAGAAATCTGAGAGACCATCTATTTCACTTGAGAAAGCAGTAAACTGAAACTACAAAAAGATTTGACTACTATTATATTTTTATGATTAAATAAAATTGTCATAGACTAGTGCTGGCGAGCCCATAAATGTTCCATGGAATGCATCCATGCTTTCTGGCTGCTGTTAGGCTATGACCAGAAAGCCCATCAGTCTGCACTCTGCAGGCAGTTCTCATACCACCCAAAAGCTCCATGGCAAGGAACGTCTGTCCTCAGTTCTCCTCACAGGAAAGGTCCAAAACCCACTTGGAATATTTGAGTTGTAAGGCATTATTAAATGCCTTCCGTTCACCTACCCGCTTCCCCATAGTTAGTGTGTAATGGACAGTCTTTCCAGTACTGTGTGTAAGTGATCAGTTCTCTTAAAGAAGCTGGATTAGAAAATCAGCATGGGTACTAGTTGAGATTTTGGGGGTGGCATATTGTACATGTTGACCTTTTTCATTTGTTCTTAAGAAGAAAAGTCTTCTAAGCACCTTCTCTTTTCCCCATACTTAAATGTAGTATCTGGGCGAGTATGGGCAGCATGGGCACATCTGTGTTTGCTGCTCATAGCACAGGATTGTATTATGTTGCAAGTTCACAGGCCTTCAGAGGTCATTTAGTCCAACACACCTCACTGCCAGAGGAGAAGGACTTGTTCCAGGTCACTGGAGCCAGGTCTCTGATACATTACCCAGGGATTTCTGTGACCAGTCTTCCTCCCATCCCCAACCCCACTGGTAAATGGGGCACACATAATGCAAAGACATGGAAAATCCAAAAAAAAGTAGTCTCTCAATTTTATGATAATATGGTAAGTCTGCATAATTTTCAAGGTCAGTGCTCTGTAGACAGGGTTCTTTCTCAAATGTAAATTAAAATGAAAGCAGCACTTGTAGGTATAGTCCCTGACAAATTCTAGAACCCATGACTTTTAAGGTTAGCCAAGTCTTTGAGAAAATCTAGCCCAGCCTTCTTGTGCTGTAAGATGCATTTGAACAGAATATATAACATGCTTCATTTAAAAGGTAACTCTTCCCCTCACAGAATAGACAACACAAAAGAAGGAAAAAGAGGCTCTAACACAGAACAGAAGGCTAGAGGGTGACTTATTCTTGGGAAAATGCCAGTATCGTGAGTTTTGTGTCCATATGAGCATTCATTACTCACTCTTTCTCTCATTTATCAACTTTTACTAAATGCCCACCCTGTGTCAAACCATGTGCTGGAAGATACAGAAATGAATACAACCCAGGCCTTGTCCTTGTGAAGCCCACAGCCTGGGGGCATTGCTGGCAGTGCTCAGATTTATTCCTTCCTTCAACAGGCATTTAATGAGCGTCTGCAGTGTGCCGGGCACTGTTCTAGGTGTCCAGGGTACAGTGGGAAGCAAAATAGACAGATTCCTGCCCTCAAGTTGCTGAGTTCTGGGAGCTGAGGGAGATAATAATGAACAGACCTGGATCTGTGCTAAAGGCTCCTTGAGACTGTTTCACAGTGGAGGTGGTGCCAGAGCTGACTCCTGCAATGGAATAGATACCAGGTAGCAAAGTGGGAAAGACATTCTAGGCACAGGAAAGAAAATGAGCAAAGGCGCTGAGATGTAAGATGGCCTGGCAGGTTCTGGGAACTACAGGCTGTTCCTTCTGGCTAGAGCTCAGGATGTAGGAGAAAGAGCAGGAGCTAAGACTGTGGAAGCAGGCAGGGTCCAGGTCGTGAGGGACCCAAGGACTCGGAGACTGATCCTTAGGAGATGAAGAGCCCCTAAATATTACTGTCGGGTGAATGGTATGCTCACACCGTCTCAAAGGCACATGGAGAATGTGTAAGTGGTCATCGAACTTCCCCCAGGAGCCCCAGAGCTGTGAGCAAGCAGCCTGGCCCCGAAGCAGTATTTCTCCCTGCAGGAGTGGAGTGAGGTTTGAGGAGGGGACCTGCCCAAAAGCCGCTTTTGTATCCCTCTGCTAGTTGCCCCCACCACACAGCCCATTTCCCATAGGAAGCAGAGAGCAGCTGGTCAGGGCCATCTCACCCAGTTTCCCTGAAAAGACACAGCAGGCCAGCCACTCACACCTCAGCACATTACAGAAGCCCTCGTTTCTCTAGGATCACCTGGTTTCTAAAGCCCATGAAAGGCCAAGCCCCCAGCTACTGGATTTAGCTTCTCCTGATGACCCTGGCTGCTTTCCTCCCTCCTTCCCTTCTTCCCTCTTCCTCATTCTTCTTCCTTGACACTTTGCTGGTGCTAGAGAGCAGTGAATCCTGGGACCACCAGGAAGATAGTGCTTAAAGGGCCTACCTCCCACACAGTCTGCCAAGATCTCTGCACTTAATCTCAGCCTGGAAATCATCTTATGGGAGAAGCAAATTTGGGAGGTTAGGAATTTGTTTGCAGTGCTAGCCAAGAGCATCTTTGTGTTTCTCTGTTCTGATTTTAATTTGATTGTGTATGTGGATAGACTTCAAATTTTTCTTCTGAGGATATTAAAATAAAGCCACTTCTTCACCCTCCCTACCCCCAAGGCATCAGATTAAAGAAACAAGGTGTGTGCTTGGGGCATGCCATATTCTTCATATGATATATAGAGGTCACTGGCCTTAGTGACACTTGTGATATTGCTTCTGGGCATGGGCTCCAGGTGTGATGAATGTGGCAAGAGCAATGTGGTCAGAGATGCTTGGCCCATGCACTGGCTTAGCCTGGCCACTGCAGCTGCTATCTCTTTACTCTAGCATTGTAGCAGGGCCAGTTTTGCAGAGAGGAATGCAACAACTACTTTGTTTCTGCTATGCTAGAAAAATATTCTTTGTTCCAATGATTTACAGACTCTCTGGGCTGTCTCTTTTAATGAATTTAGATGTCTAGACACCTATTTTTGCCCCTCTGTTGAGGACATCTTGTCTCTGACAAGAAAAGGAAGGAAACAAAAAAAGAATTCTTAGGCATAAAGAATTTGCCCTGGTGAGATTTAACTATTTGTGTACATTTCCATCTGACTCCATAGCCCATTCACCCTACCACACTGACCAACAGAACTGGTTTGGCCTGAGGTCTGACAGACTAGCTCACAAGGCCAGCAAAAAGAAGCTGCCCCTGCCCACCCAATCACTCCTCTCTGTATCACTGTGCCAAGAGGCTGTTGAATCAAATAGGGCACCAGCCAGAGTACCCAGTCAGCTGTCCTCACATTTTCAAAGACAGTGTTATTTGAGGACCTTAAAGGCCCAGGATGAGTAGGCCCAGAGCTCTGGGGTGATTGGCACAGGACCCCTGGAGTAAGGTTTGGGAACCAAACCTCAGTCCTCAGTCATTCGTTCCCAGGTGGTGGTTAATGAACACCTCTTATTTACCAGGCCGTGTGCTAAGCACTATACCAAATACTGAGGATATAGCAGTGGATAAAGGGGACACAGCCACTTCCTTACAGAGCAGAAAGCCTTGGGACTATTGAAACTGGGATTCATGTCAGTCTGTCTCTGCCTAAACAATTGCTCATGTATCTGGAGCAGGGTCATGTGTGTGGGTCTGTCTTCTGGTCCATAGCAGACACAGGGCTGGGATCCCACATAAGTATTTAGAAACTTGCCAGAGAGCCCTCTGGGGGAAAATGATAATAATAAAAATAGCAAAATTGAGAGCTTTCTAAAACCACTGATGAACTCCTTCTAAATAAGAAAATTCAGGATCACTTAGATCTCAGTAAATCAGCAGATGCACAGAGTATAAGTAGGTAAAACAGAGCTTGACCACTTTCTGTTCCGTTTCCTTCAGTGTGAGTGAGCTGGAAATTTTACTATAGGACACCATGTCTATTCCTATTTTATATATATGATATTATATAATAGAAATAGATATGGGACAAGAAGCTACTACAGAACCTTTTTCTACTGTATTTTTATTATTTGGTGTCATGGTTTTGGTATGGTTAGAGAATGAGCTTTTCCCATCAAAGTGAGTTTTTCAGATGACCATATTTACCTTTAAAACACAGTATATATTTAACATTGACTATTTCTGATTACTTTTTACAGTACTATGCAGTTTATTGCCTTAAACAAATTATACTGAATATATTATACATTTCTGAAGCTTTAAGAAATGAGTTCCTACTACAACGTTAAGGCACATGAGGATTATCATGTATGTGGAAGCAGTGTTTTAAAGCGCAGCTTAATAAGTAATGGTATTGGTTATAATTAATAAGACAGTTTACTACAATACAGTAATGCTCTCAAGACCAGTTTACACCAAATTCAAAAACTCAAAAACTTTTTGAATTTTCATTTCTGTTTAAATAATCTTAATTCCTTGCACTTCACTTATTAGTGTCAGCTGATGCTTCTTCCTTGTGTCTGTTTACCTAATCCATAGTCGCCTTTCTAATTGCCAATTTCGATCTACTGTAGGCCAGAAAGCCCACTTTATTAGACTCGCTTTTGAAATGTGGATTGGTAGATTGCATTGGAGAATGTAGAACTTTCCTACATGTAACTGGCATGAATTTTGTGGAAAGACTGGGCCCTCTGTGAGGTCAAGGATGTCCCCGTTTGTTCAGCAGTCCATTCCCAGTGCTTCGCCCATGCTTGGCTGGTGGGTGCTCAGCAGATACTTGATGCGTGGATGCATCTCTCTGCTCAGAGGCCTGCTGGATCCCTTTCTGGTTCTTAGCTGCATTCTAGGTGGTCACAATGAGAGGAAAGGGGCCCTCTGGGTGAGGAGAATCAGGCTGTTTTGCACTTACATGACATGATAGCCCTGGTTATCTTGGGCCTGCTTAGCCACTCTGCTTGGAATCCTATGGACTGAGTGTGACAGTTGTCATTTTACACTGTGGCATCAACAAACTCTCTCAGGCCTGTTGGATTTTTAGACCAGTCTTACCACCACTCAGGAACCTATCTCCATTTTCCTTCATTTTGTTTTAAATTTTACTTTTAGGTAAAACTATATAGTTATACCAAGTATTAATATTATAAATATATTTTACATGATAGCATTTGTTTCAAAATATAAGATCAGGTTTGCAAGGCACTCAGAACCTGTCAAGGCTGGTCCATGAGATGGTGCTCATTTCCAGCAGTTCATTCCTGAGAGTCTAGCCCCATCACCAACCCTACCTCTCTTTCAGGTTCTTACATCTGATAATTTGAGACTAGCCCTTGGCACAGCTCAGCACATAGCCAAGAACTGGTAATGTGATACCAAGCCAAGAAGAGTATAGGTTTTTGAAGAAAGGCCTTTTGTGCCATTTCAATCTGTGTATGTCAGTTGGTTTCATCTGTTTAGAATGGCAGTATGTCATCCTCATCTTCATCTGGGCTGGCAAAGTCATGCAAGAAGCTGGCTGGCAGCCAGTCACGGGAGTGACCCCAAGCCTAGCGACAGAGGGCCCCTCTACCCAGGAAGGGGTGTCTGTGTGAGGCCAATGAACCTGGGAGGTGAAAAAGAAGCGAGCACTGAGTCGTGAGTGTTCCAAGCCCAGCTCCACCAATGACGAGCAGGGCAGCCTAGGACAAGTCTCGGGCTTTGTGAGTGTTCGCTTCCTCATTATGTGAGCACAGTCTTCCCTGACTGCCACCTCAGAGTTTAGAGACTCAGAAAATGTTACTGCCCACTGAGTGCTGTCTCTCCAGGGACAGGCTTTCTACTGTGTTGAGTATTGCTGAGGTTCTGGCAAGACCTTGTCCTAGAAGACCTTGAACTCCTTCATACCAAGTGAAACACCAGTGTCGCCCACACCTACAAAAGGAGGAAGCTCTATTCCAGACCTCTTCTTACAGCCAGGCCAGGGATCTCTGAGTTGGTGCTCAGGACCCTGAAAACCCCAATCCCAACTTCCTTCTGGGGCAGGAGACAGCTTGTCACAAAATCAATACATTCTTTAGGGACTAGATGTGCAGCCCTAAGGCTACATGCTACAGACACTATTGGGGCCTCCAGCTCAGCAAATGACATCTATACCTCATGAGAAGAGATGTGGTATGATTCTCCACCAAGTTTGTTAACTAGAGGCCCTCTGTCACTTTGTTTCATTCATTCCAGTCACTTTTAGGAGTTCTCTCTGTGCCAAGCCCTCCAGAAGAACAATGGAGGATACAATGGAAGAAAGCACAGTTCCTGCCCTTCTGGAACAGGGAATTAAGTGACATACTCGTATTCTTAGTTATGTGGTAGCCACTGCCATGTCTTTGGGTTAAAAAGGAAAGGCTGTCTTTGGCTCTGCTGCCTGGGAAGACTTCCTGAGCTTAAGGATTTCCTTAAGTGCTTTGAGAGAAGCTCATCCTGAGCCTGAGTCAGGGGCCCCCAACACCAGCCTATTAGCTTTGGCTCTTTCTGCTATGTTCAGATTGACAGGGCTAGCACAACAGTCTCAAAACGCACAAACACACAGCCCGCTAAGCCTCCCTTTCTCTATGCCACTTACCTGTGTTTCTTGGATCGTGTCTGTGCTGGGATTTTCTTTTCAGAGCTGTCAGGATGCATTTCCTACTCCACCACCACGAGGTCCTGGCTGGCAGGCCCAGCACTGTTTGCACAGCTCTCCCAAGGAGAGACCGCAAAATGGCTTCCCAGGTGACACGATCTTGCTGATGAGTCCCAGCCAGAGAGCAGGGCCTGCCTCTGCTAGACAGCAGCCCTTATGGAGAGATAGGGGTAGAATGATGACAGGCATTCATTAAGCCTCACACTGGGAGGGCACTTCTAGTCCTGCAGGTGTGTGGAAGTCACATCCAGCAGGAGAGATTCAGAGCAGCAGAAGTGGTGAGCTACCAAACACTCATAACTTTGTTTTATACTTTTTGGTCATAGACACTGTCTCATTGGATCCTCATCTGGACTCTGAAGGCTGCCATCTACTCCCATTTTATAAAAAGACTGAGGTTCAAAGTAGTTAAGTGGCCATAGCAGATTAGGGCAAGGCCAGTCCAGGAGCAGGGCTATCTAACACCAGCACTCTAGAGCCTGTGGCTTCAAGGCTTATGGCCACTAAGGGACAATTGACCCCAGAAAAGCCACTTGACTGACTCTGAAATACACCTGGTTAGCAATGGTTGCCTTTCTAATGGGACATCATTCTGGCTGGGGGCAGGAGGGAATGAGTTAGGGTTATGCTATGGACTGAATTGTGTTCACCCAAAATTCATATGTTAAGGCTCTAACCCCTATGTGATTGTATTTGGAGGGAGACGGAGGTAGCCAAGGAGGTAATTAAGGTTAAATGAGATAATAAGGGTGAGGCCCTAACCCAGTAGGATTGGTGGCCTCAGAAGGAGGAGACATCTCTCTCTCCAAATGTATTCACCAAGGAAAGACCATGTGAGCACATAGCAAGAAGGCAGCCGTCTACACACTAGGAGGAAAACCCTCACCGGAACCCTCCCATGCTTTTGTACCCTGATCTCAGATTTGCAGCCCTAGAACTGTGAGAAATTAATTTACGTTGTTTAAGCAACCCAGTCCATAGCATTTTGTTACGGCAGCCCAAGCCAATTAAGATAGTCTGGTATTGAATCCACAAGCTTCTTACCTTTACCAAAAATTCCTCCGTCTGTGATTTTCAGATGCCCAGATCTGACCCAGCCTTCTAGGTCCAAAGTGCAGCCTCCCACATGCCCTGAGTGAAGAGCTGTCTCTCCCTCCATGGGATCCTGGTGCACCACACCCTGCCCAGGCTCCTTCGTATCACCATCATCTGAGTACCTGCTTCATCTCCCTGAAGCCAAAGTGCGATCCCTTCCCAGCATGTTGAGTCTTTACTTGTGTGTTTAGGGGAGACCTTCTTTATTCTCTTTGTGATCCTATAGCATCGATATGGCACTTGACACGGGTGCTCAGTGTATGTCTGCAGAAGTCAGAGCTCTATTTTTATACCTTACTTTGTGGGAAACCAGAGATTGGAACCAGAGGCCTAGTGAGTGGCCAGGGGTCAGCAGCAGTGAAAGAATCAGCATGTCCACTTGTCTATTCCAGATTTCTTTTTTTGCCGGATTCTTTTTTATTCTCAGGATCCAGATCTTTCTGACCCTCTTTCCACCATGCTATAGCACCCATAGCCAGCATGCAATTTTCCTTTTTCTTTGTAATTAATTTTTATGTATAATTGACACATGATTATACATATTTATGGGATACAGTGTAATGTTTCAGTGCATGTATACATTGTCCAATGATCCAACCAGGGTAGTTACTACATCCATCACCTTAAACATTTATCATTTCTTTGTGGTAACTTTCCTTTTTCCAAAGTCACTACTTCCAGAACTGTTGAGAGTTCTAGAAAGAAAAGAGAGTAGTCACAGGGGTCTTTCCCTCTCTCCCTCCTCCAGCCCCTGACCTATATCTTTCACCCAGAGCTTTCAGATAAAAGATGCCCTTCCTGAGGGGCTGTGGAATTATGCCTACCAGCCTCTACTTAGAAGAAGACTAGAAGAGGAACCCATGTGCCCGTGATCTTCTCTCCAGAGAATGATCAGGGTTGGCTCTAGGCAAGCCTTGGAGTATTCCCTCTTGTGTTCTACACAGCCAGACAGTTTCCATATTACTTGTCTTAAATTCAAAATGTCAGAGTCTAATTTTTGTGAGAAAGAATATAAAGGTCCAGCATTCTTGGTCATGTTCTCTTTATTTGGGTACTTGGTAACTTTGGTATATTCACTTTGTGAAAATTGAGCTGTTCACAAGGGAGGCAGGTGGGTGATCGTGGTGGAGGGGGGTGTTATACTTCAATAAAAAGTTTACTTTTTTAAAAATGTACCGCCTTAAAACTCAGAGCAAACGAGCAACTTGCCCAGGGTCATTGGACAGCTATCTGGAGAACAGAATACAGGCAGGACTCCTAGCTCTTAAGTGAGCACCTATTTCAGAATCACATCAAATGTTCCATTGCAGTCTCTTTTGATCTGAATATTGCTGGCCATTCCCTTGGCTTCCCTGGAGCCTTCCTCTACATCTGAATGTGGACATGGTATTTGAAAGATTGCTTCTCCTTATTGAGGCCACGCGTGCTCCCTACTTGCTCTCTCCTGGTGATGACTGTGGCCACCAAAGAAATCGACAACTAGGCCACTCCCTCCTGTTGGTGCAGTCCTCTGGAAGAAGGCTCTGTAGGATGCCACTGTATGTTTGTTTTGGCCTGTGTACCCTGAAAGGTGGGGCAGGTGGCCTGGAAGGCTCAGGGTGCCCACCTAAAGACTTGTGGGCAGCCTTTTGTCTGGACAAAGGTGATAGACCAATAGTTATTTAGTTTCAGCTCCGTCAGGAATGCAAATAGAGAACACAGTATTGTAAATCTGAGATGTCTCTTCATTATGCACATTTTGTTCATTGAGCAAGACTCTCGTGTCCCATAATGACTCTACTGATTTTCTACTAACTTTGGAAAACTTGAGCAGTCCAAGATGACATTTTACCACCTAAGGCCTAGGAGTAAATGGCTGGATGGAGTAAAACCAAGCTCTGCCCTCATCCCCTTGTCTGTCAAAAAGCTCCTCAGACACCTCTCTCCTGCTACTCAGTCCCTGAACATCAAGGTCAGGCTGTTGACAATCCCAGCCTTGCTTCCCTGCCCCAAAGGGAGGTGCTTAGCCACATTCAGCTGACTGTTCAGCTGTGCTTATGACTTCAGACTGCCACCCTTCTGTGCCTCCAAGCCCACCTGAATTAGCCCGCGGAGGCTTAGTGCTTCAGATTGGCCCTCCTGGATCTCCTGGTCCTCTCCACAATGTCTGAAGTGTAGTTTCAAGGATAGTGCAAGCTAGGTGTTCCCTCCCCACCCCCCCCCCCTTTTTTTTTTGAGTTGGGGTCTTACTCTGTTGCCCAGGCTGGAGTACAGTGGCATGATCACGGCTCACTGCAGCCTTTACCTCCTAGGCTCAGGTGATCCTTCCACCTCAGCCTCCTGAGTAGCTGGGACTACAGGTGCATGCCACTACACCTGGCTTTTATTTATTTATTTTTCCTGTGGAGATGAGCTCTTGCTATGTTGCCCAGGCTGATCTCAAACTCCTGGGTTCAAGCAGTCCTCCCACCTTGGCCTTCCCAAATGCTGCAATTACCAACGTAAACCATCATACCCAGCCTAGATGTCCCATTCTGACTTAACAACCAAGTCATGTGGTAGGGGAAGATGCTGGGGACTTCTTACCAGCCCTCATAGATGCCTTACCTGCAGCCTGGTTAAGTCCTGTCATGGGTGCTCCTATAGGTAGAACTCCTAGCCCAAGGTAACCAGGCTGCCTGCTTACAGGCACATCTTCTGCAGTCCAGGGACTTAAAAGTAATGGCCTTTGGTAAGTTATCACTACACAGAGGTGATCTCTGTAAACCCACTCTATGAACAGGCAGGCAGCTCTGTTCCTTGAGAAGTGAAAGCTCTGTACCTACTTCACCCCAGTGAGGATCAGAAGTCCAAATGGAGTAGGTTCTGGTTAAACACTCATGTTCTGTGCCAAGTTACCAGGAACCAGGAGTTGTCTTTGAGTTAGCATTGTGCCTCTACCAGCCACACTGGCCAGTTTAATACCTTTTCAATTAGCAAATCTTACACTAATAGCATTTTAACAATGAAGTTCCAAAGAAAAACTTTGTTCTTAATTTTTGTACAAAGAAGGGAAAAAAGACTTCTAATAACTATATCATCATAAATTCTAAGGTGGTGACCATTTGGCTGTGTTACAAAATTTGTAACTAATAATTAAAGATTTAAGTAAATGCTTTATCCATAAAGTAAATGATAGGGCATATTCTTCTCAGCCAGTGTCAGAAATGGCAGCACATAGCCATATGCAGAATTGTCACACAGTGTGAGTCTTTAAAATTCCTTCAGGATTTGAAGGTATTAACAAGTCCCTATCAACATTCTCTAAAAGTTTTTGATGTCATTTAGCTATTGAACGAAAATATGTGAACTATTACTTTGTTGATTTTGTTCTTAAACCAAACTGCATTATCATCTGAGAGTGTGTTCTTAAAGTATTGTTAAAAGTACTTTGAAAACTTGTAAATCCCTGTAATTTATGTTTCTCCTGCCTCTGCTGTTTCATTCTGTCCTTCTGGTTTTAATTTGAATGCAGTCCTGTCTGGGTGTGTACCTGTAAAATTGTGTTTTTCCAAGTACAATTTACAGTCCTGACCTTAGGTTTTACAGTGTTCCTAACCTTCTAGGAACTTCCTCCTATACCATGACGTGGGCTTTGGGTCACCCGGCTCTTTCATATTAGAACTGTCTGATCAAGGTTACTTGAAACAGATCTGATTTTGACATTTCTTAGTTTATCATGTAGGCCTATGGAGTAAATTAAGAGGGCTCCCTGCAAGCCCATTAATTGCATTGCCCTATTTCTTTAAATATACACAGTTGTAAACCTAGACTGCTTCAAGACAACAGTCTCATTTATCTAAACAATTCTCCTTTTAGACTCAATGGCACTGATGGAAACAATGATAAGGAGTGTGGGTTGGAGGAAGGATCTTTGGGAGCCTGTGCTTGCTGAAACTGTTCCCACTCTCCTTACAATCCCCTTTTCTTTCTAGGACCTATCTGCATACGGAATAGATCTGTCTGCATTCACGTGTTCCATGAGCTAGGTTAAGGGAAGCCATAGAGGGGGCTGTGTTACGTTTCCTGTGAGTGAGCTTTTTGTGGCTTTAAGGAGTGGGACTACTCCGCTTTCAGGAGCATGGGGAGCGCCTTGGTAAAGCCCTGTGTATTCTGAATCCATTTCATAGGTGTCCTTTCTCCATGGTAGCCCCCCCCCCCCCACTGTCATGGGTTATAATAATTTTTAAATAGCATCTACTATTTTTAAATAGTAGAACTTTCAGGATCTTTTCCTTAAGTTGGGAAATGAGGTTTTTAAAATTTTCTGCTCTTTCCAAATATCACTTAAGGTAAGCTCTGGTGAGGAGCTAGGAGTCTGTCTTCACACTCCTTGGGCATGTTCTCCATGGTTCTGACCGGCAAAGTGCAGGGGGTGAGGGGTAGGCACAGGGTTTTTTGGCAACTGACTCGGGCTCCTCCTCCATTTCAGGTGATCGTGCAGTCTGGCCGCCACCCGACAGTGCTGCAGAAGCTCTGCCAGTTGCCCTTCCAGTATTTCAGTGACCCGCGGCTGATCAAAGTGCTGTTCCCCTCTCTTATTGCTGCTTGTTACAACAACAGTCAGAACAAGATCATTCTGGAGCAAGAGATGAGCTGTGTCTTACTGGCCACTTTCATTCAGGTACTTGCTGTGTAATGCCTGATTCTCTGGCTTTACGGGTAGAGTAATGTGATGGAAAAGTAAAAGTGAGCCAGCTGTTTATTTTTGCATTCCACGCTACCTTTTAAAAACTTTACATATTTCTCTGCTTAAAAATTAATTTCTAAAATATTAGGATAGTTTCTAAAACATCATGAATAGAGCTGGAGTTGAGTGTTATACAATTTCTACTTGGAAGATTTCAAGGAAGGAATGTTTTTCCAGCTAATGAAATGGAAACCCACACTCAGGGAATGTTTTTAAAAGACTGCCAGCCTTCTTTAAGGCTTTAACTGTTGCATTTATCTTGCTTTTAGTCCAGCTTTAGGAAATAGATAATAGCCGCAGAAGATCAGTTAAAACTTATTTATTTTTAAGTTTTTAAATAAATGATTCTCATATAAATATGTATGTGTGTGTAAAATAAAAACATGTTCTGCTTTTTTATCTAAAACTTTTAAATACAGCCTTACATTTTCCTAATTCAGTTAAATTCTATAGAACTAGAATCAGAATTAGTGCCATAGCAAAGTAATATTTCCACATCTAAATTGGCTCAGTCAACTGACAATAGAAAAATCAAGTTGACTATTCTTTAACATTTGCTAATAACCAATCCTGTGATTTTTTTTTTTTTCTTTTTGGTCACTTATAGATCATTATTTGCTGAAAATCTGCTATTATCTTTTAAATGTTCTGCCGTAAAATCAATGTGTTTTTGCTCCATGACACACATGTGATTAGTAGACGATGCTTTCTGGTCTTTATAATGATGAAACAGAAAGCAGAGCCCTGTCTTAGTGTTGTTCCATGTTCAGACTCCTATACTTCTGTCACTGCTGAAGGGTCTGATTGTGCCCGGCAGCTGGGAACTACAGAGGATGGCTAGAGTGCCCCATGCCTTCCTCAGCGTAGGTAACACTTAGTAGTTTACATGTTCTAAACTATCTTCCATTAGATAATTAGTTAATAAACACAACTAGGTCTGTTGTGTTTAGAAAAGTTTTGTTTTCAGCTTACTTGTTCATTTGAGTCTGGGTTCTATTTTCTAGAAAAAAAATTCAAGTCTAGATATTGAGTTCTACAAGCATGGATTTCCAAAAACTGTCCTATAGTTAAATTAAAATCTTAGTAAGAAGCTTGTAATCCCAGCACTTTGGGAGGCCAAAGGGAGGATTGCCTGAGCCCGCAGGTTCGTGACCAGCCTGCAACATGGCGAGACCTCGTCTCTATGATAAATCAAAAAAAAAAATTAGCCAGGCGTAGTAACACATGTCTGTAGTTCCGGCTACTCCAAGGCTGAGGCAGAAGGATCGCTGGAGCCCAGCAGGTTGACGCTGGGGTGGCTGTGAATGTGCCACTGCATTCCAACCTGGGCGACAGAGTGAGACTCCAACTCAAAAAGAAAAAGAGAGATCTTATGGTGTATAACCGTCATATCAACCCTCAGGATTCTTCACATATTCTTGTAGTCTTAGGGTTAAATTAAATAGAAAATACATTACAGAGAATGTTAAGACTTTGATCTTTTTAAATTCAGATTATTCATTCTTTTATTTAGCAGGTAACCCTTGAGTGTCTAAGGTACTCTGGGCCTGCTCTAGACACGGGGAACACAGCCACGAATAAAACAGATACAGATTCCTACCTTCACAGAGCTTTCATCAAAGTGGGAGGAGTCAAACAAAAACCAAACAGAAAAAAATACTGAAACAAAGAGCATGTCAGATGGCGATAAGTGCTGTGGAGAAAAGTAAGGCAGGAAAGGGGGCCAGGGACTGGGGGAGAAGATGTGCAGCTTTCGATGGCATGAGCAGAGAGGCCTCAACAAGGACAGTGATATTTGAGCAAAACAATTTTGCATCTGTACCAGCTTAGTTCCTTATGTTATCAACTGCTTAGAAAACAACTTATAAAGATACACAAGATATCAGGAACTAAAGATTGTGTAAATTTCTTGTGTTCATCTGATATGGATTATAAAGTGCTTCTAAATCTACCTTTCTCTATTACAAAAAAATCCATATTGAACACACAAATTTTGTAAATACTACAGAAGTTTCTTATATGCTTATTTGGGTTAGCAGGTTAGACTAGCAGAGTTAAATCTTTTTTTCTATAAATAATTTTGTTCAAGGGAATTAATATATATTAAATTTTAGTTTATAAAATGGTTATTCAAGGTCTCCACGTGTTAGACTATTAAGTCATTAGAAAATGACATTAAAATAGAAGCTGATAGTTTGTCATAGGTTTTTGCAGATTTACATATTATATATTACATTTTTCACTTGCCATCTAAAATAAAACTACCAGATGTTAAGATTTCTTCTACAGACTACATAAGGGCTTTTGTGTTTGTACTTTTTAAATTTTTATTCATTTATTTTTGTTGTTGTTGTTGTTGTTTTTGAGTTGGAGTCTCACTCGTTGTCCAGGCTGGAGTGCAGTGGCACGCTCACGGCCACCGCAGCCTCGACCTGCTGGGCTTAAGCGATCCTTCCGCCTCAGCCTTCCAAGTAACTGGAACTACAGACACAGGCCACCACGCCCAACTAATTGTTGTGATTTATTGTAGAGACGAGGTCTCACCAAGTTGCCCAGGCTGGTCTCGAACCCCCAGGCTCAGGCACTTCTCTCACCTTGGCCTCCCAAAGTGCTGGGATTACAGGTTGAGCCGCCACATCCGGCCCATTTATTTAGTTTTTTAAGGAAACAATTCAGGATTAGATATACATGTTCGTATTTTTTAAAACATTCAAAGTATGTTGATATTTTAAGATAGTAAACTTGGCTTAAATGTTTAAGTGTATTAGGTATAAGATAAAGTTATAGTTTCCAAAGTAGGCACAACCCGGCCTCAGTAGTATTTAGCAAGATGTAGTCATTGCTGTTTGGTTTCAGTTTATGAGAACCTGGATAACGTCACAGTAGCTTTTATATTTGAGCACAAATCATTCATGCAGAAGTGGTTGCATGAATCAGAGGGATGTTTAAAGCCACCCTTAGTGAAAGTCTCCGTTCATAGCATTGATAAAAACACTTTTTCCTTCTCACACAGGATTTTGCACAGACTCCAGGCCAGGCCGATAACCAGTCTTACCAGCCCAAAGGTACGTCTCCACTGAAATTAAATGTCATGTGTTTGTGAGTCAAGTGGACATCTTTCTCATCCTTTCTTCTGGAACTGTTGGAGAAATCAGTTTAGTTTATCACCTAAAATATTTGAGATTCAGATACCAAGTATACTTCAGTAAGTAAAGAAATCAGTTTTGTCACGAAGCACAAGTGCATCAGAACATGCTGAGAAATCTTGGAAGTAAAAGAAAAGCACAAAACATCTTTGTGTAATTTGTCCTCACCTCATGCAAGATGTTAAATGGTAGCCAGGCTCGGTGGCTCAGCCTGTAATCCCGCACCTTGGGAGGCTGAGGTGAGTGGATTGCCTGAGCCCGCGGGTTTGAGACCCGCCTGGGCAACTTGGTGAGACCTCATCTCTACAATAAATACATTTAAAAAATTAGCCGGGCGTGGTAGTGCACGCCTGTAGTTCCGGCTCCTTGGAAGGCTGAGATGGAAGGATCGCCGGAGCCCAGCAGGTCGAGGCTGCGGTGGCCGGGAAGGCCACTGCACTCCAGTCTGGGTGACAGAGTGAGACTCTGACTCAAAAAACAAAAATGTTAAATGGTAAATAATGACTAAAGCGCCACTTTGTAATACAGGAGATAATCAGATTGTTCATATTGACCACATTTCTCACATAAATGCTGAAGTCACATAGGTTTAGTTCCCTATCCATGTTCAGAATAAAGTTACCAATGGTAGTAGACCATATTTTCTCCCCAAATTTAAGTACTTGAACTTTTTATTAAAAATAATTATTTTACATGGAGTGAAAACCATCAAATTAGCAAAATCCAGGGGTCAAAAGATTTAAAAGCTTTTTTCCTCTACAGTGTTCCTACTGAGGTGTTTCCTATGATCAGAACTGGAAATTTAGAATTTTAAACCACATTTTTACTTTTTAAATATTCTGCTACCCAGACTGTAATTGAGAAGTACACGTTGTTCTTTGGCTGGCTGTTGTGACAGCGTCTCTGATTAATGAGACCCTAATCTAGAGTTTCCCAATTCTTCCATTAGTTTGATAGTCTTTAAAGTGGCCATTCAGGGCAACCCCTTTGAGTCCCCTCCCACCGTGGGAGCTTCTCTGTCCTCCCAATAAATCCTACTTACTCACAAAAAAATAAAAAATAAAGTGGCCATTCAAAGATGCTTTCCCAGCAGGACCCGTTGGGGCACCCACCAAGGAAATCTTACTTGGAAGGAAGGTTACTTTGCACTGTCACTGCCCCCCACCCCCCCCCGCCCTGAAAAGGCATTTGCAGTGGGCAGGTGTTGAAAAATACATAGAAGAAAATATAACTAGAGCTGTTACAATAGCATGAAAAAATGTCATGTTTTATTTGACTCAGGTACTCAGAAAAGTTAAACAGAAAGCTATGCAGCTTTTTAGAAGTCCAAGTCAACATCATTGTCAGTACCGTTTGTCTAAGCCAGAACTAGCCTGCAAGTTCAGTTCTGCCCGGCCTCAGTCACAGGCTTTTTTTTTTTTTTAAACCTATTGGAAAATACATGGGAGAAATCTGCCTAATTTGTTACTATTTCTTATAAAACAATTTTAAATTTTTAAATGTATTAAAATACTTAGAAACATCTTCTAATGTATTTATTTTTAATTATACAGCTTTTTTTTTCCAGTAAGAAGTATAAACATCCTTTTTTTTACGCTTTCTGCTGAACACAAAGATGAGTCACCATTTGCTGCATATCTAGGAGACACAGTCCTGGGAGCTGCCTCTGTCTTCTTAGTGACTGAGGCCTGTGGAAGTCTCCCCTTCTTTATTTTCCAAGGGACCCATCTCTCTGGTTTTCATGCTTTCTCCAGCTACAGCAGGTTTAACCCACAGGACAGCAAATGGAGGATTCGTCTCTGCAATGCTCAGGGAGGGTCATCACGGTGTTAGTGACAGCTCACGATATGCTTGATTTTTTCTTTTTTAATGATGATTCCTCATTAAGTTGCCATTTTGCTCTTTGGACATCTGTTCTCCTTTTGCTTAGATCAAATCCCCATAAAATATCTCAAGACATTTTGAATTCCTTGCCCAGGTAAACCTGTAAGTATAAAAGCAGGTGGGCTGGCTCAATGAGCCTGTAATCCTAGCACTTTGGGAGGTGGAGGCGAGAGGATTGCCTGAGCCCACAGGTTCGAGACCAACCTGGGCAACATGGTGAGACCTTGTCTCTACAATAAATCAAAAAATTAGCTGGGCATGGTAGCGCGCGCTTATGGTTCTGGCTACTTGAAGGGCTGAGGCGGAAAGATCGCCAGAGCCCAGCAGGTTGACGCTGGGGTGGCCATGAGGTTGCCACTGCACTCCAGCCTGGGCAATGGAGTGAGACTCCAACTCAAAAAAAGAAGTGGCCCTGGTAGTAGCACATTCTCATTGCCAAGGGAGCATTCTGGTTTTCCAGTGTGCATTCTTCCTGCATAGCTGTTTGCTTTGCCTGTGTGGCTGGCCCATCAGGCTCCTAATCATGTGTCCCCTCTGCTTTGTTAGATAGGCAACTGAATGCCAGATGTGAACAATTTTTAAGTTATCCCTAAACTAAACTTGTTTTAAACTAAATAGACTATTTCAGAAAACAAATATCATTATTTAACATACAGATTTCCCCTTTCATGACTATCTTAAGGACAGAATGTATGACTGACATTTTATTTTGCTCACCATTCTTTCTTTTTTTTTCCTTTTCTTTTTTTAAGAGCCAGGGGCTCTTGCTGTGTTGCCAGCCTGGAGTGCAGAGGCGAGTCACAGGCACAGTCACAGCACCTGCAGCCTCAAACTCCTGGGCTCAAGCATCTCCCACGCAGCCTCCTGAGTATCTGGGACTACAGGCACCACCACCTTCCTGATCATTATTCTGGAATCCAAAAGCAACTTTTTTCCCATAATATCCTATATAGGGGTTAATGCCTGATTATGTTAGAAGCACAACTGGATTGTGGTTCAAATATATTTTCTATGCTATAGACAGATTGATATACATAGATCAATCACCTTAGTTACCTAAAATGTATCATGGTTTATTTGAAGTGTATATCTCCATTTTGCACTCAGATATCAAAATAAGTTTAAAGAATTTAAATCTTTTTTAATTTAACTTTTCTCTCTTTTTCTTCTCCCCTCTCAGGAAAATACCTGGGCTCCCAAGACTATCTTGAACTGGCTAACAGATTTCCTCAGCAGGCCTGGGAAGAAGCACAACAGTTTTTCTTGAAAAAAGAGAAAAAATAAATGTTTGGGTTGGTTCTGTATTTGAGTACCCTTGTTAATATTTTAAATTGTTCAAACATCCTAACTATTCTGTATGAAACTCATTTTCACATGTTTATACTCTCTTCCCACTCTGTAGATATGGTATGTACTTTACATTATTTATAATGATTGTAGATACTTTAATGTTATACATTCTAATTTTGCAAGTCAAGTTTATTTCATGTGCACAAAATGCACAGTATCCTGGAGTTTGGTAATATACTTTGCGTTTGTAATTTGCGTGAAATTAAGCATAAAATTAGCAAGTCTGTTTTGTTCTTATAATAAAATAACTTATTCTGTTTTCATTGTTGACTTTCATGTTAAGAAAATGCAAATCTAAAATAAAAATGTTAACTCCAACTCCTGAAGTATCTTAATTAAAGACTTAGGGTTTGCCTACTCCAAGTCTCCCCCGTCAGTGTTTGGAGTCAGGATGTTTCCAATACTTGCACATCCTGGCTACGTGGTGCAACCTGGGCTGTTTGAGACGAGCGTGGTCCTTGGTCTTCGGAACTTCCTGGCAGGTGAAACTGGACCCTGGATGGCGTCGCGACGACACTCTCCTGAGAAGAGGCAACGATCCAGAAAGATCAGTCCTGGGCAGTCGCCCTCGAGTATTTTCTCAAAAACTGTGAAATGAAGCCACGCCAAGGTCAAGTCAAATGGGTCACAGGCTCTGGAGAAAAGTTCTGTGTCGGGGGTGCCCGGGTCTCCCTGGAGCGTGGCGTCCTGGTCCCGGTTCTAGCCGCTTCTCTACCCTGAGCCTATGACCGGGGCTCAGCCGGTCACTGAGTGACATCAGCAATAGTTCCTGTCAGATAAGGATCGGACAGTGCCAGGAAAAAATATCTGGTTGGAAAAAACGATCTGAAAATGTGCTAGACTTGGGGGGGCGGGGTGGAAAACACAGATCCTAACCGCAGCCTGGGGACAGACTCACCTCCGGGTGCGCGGCTCCTCCTGCTTTGCAAACCGAGAGAAAGTAGGTTCGATTTTTAAAAATTAAAAGGTCCTCCGCGACCGCCCACGGCCCCTCCCGGACACCCCGAGGACGCGGCCCGGGCCGGAGGAGCCGTCGCGGTCCCCGCAGGGCGCCGTGCACGAGCTGCTCGCCGGGCGGCGCGCGAGGCCAGGAGTAGCCGAAGGCCGTGCGGAGCGGCCTCGGAGCCCCCTCGCCGGGGGGAGGCTGGGGACACACCCCTCGCCCGGCCGGGAGCCCGCGGGGGTCGGCGGGCGCCGGGCCGCGTCTTCACTGCGCGCGGCAGAGGCTCCGACTCCCGACCCGGGACGCGAGGGCGCGACGCCGAGTGGGCGCGGCGGCCTCGATCCTCCGGCTCGCGGGGTCGCGAGGGCGCCGCAGGTGTCGCGGGCGAGGGCGGCCGCCGGGTCCCCGAGGCCAGAGACGCCCCGGCGGGAAGCCCAGCCTCCAGACGCTGGCGGCGACCTCAGCCCTGAACCTGGACCCCGTCGCTCCCCCGACCTCAGCCTCCCCGCGCCCTCCTTCCTTCCCCAGCGCATGGGGAACCGCCCAGGCCGGCCCGGCCCGGGCTCTTCGCCGGCCTCGGCGGTCTGGAGAGAAACTGCCGCTCCCCACGCCCTTCCCCCCTCCCCGCCCCCCGCCCCCCGCCCCGCCCGAACCCCGGGGTCTCGGTCTGCGGTCCTCAAGCTGCGCCTCGCCTTCCCGGTGGGGAAGCTCCCCGTCCTCCCGGCCCCGCCCGCCTCGCGCCCCCTCCGGCGCCCCGCCCCCCGCCGCCGTGGCCCTGGCCGGCAGGTCCCGGGCGAAGGCCGCGCCACCCGGTGCCCCTCACCACCTCCACCCGCAGGACTGCTGCCGGGGCCCCGAACGAGCGTTAGGGTCTGAGCCGCGCCTACCCGGCTCCGCGCCTGGACCCTGGAGTTCCTTGTGCCAGTTCTCGCGCTCGGTGATGCGCTCAGTCTCGCACTCGGTGCTGCTCTCGGTGCTGCTCAGTCTCGCGCTCCGTGCTGCTCACAGTCTCACGCTCAGAGCTGCTCAGGCTCCCGACTCGTCCGCACCTTCCATGCAGTCTCCATCAACGAGGAGCTAGGCTGTTACTGGTCACACAATCCCATCACAGTACTGAAACCCGGCATTTTCAGGAAGGTTTACTTTAAAATCAATCAGACCCTATTTAGAAGCCTCTAATCTTCCCCCGCATCAGCTTAATAAACTCTCTGAATTTCCTGCTTTTATCACAACTCCATGGGGAACTTCCCGGCAAAGAGTTCTCGGTGCATTGTTCCTCTCCGCAGCGAATTCTCCCGCCGCCTTGGCGAGCACTCTGCGAGAGAGCCCAGCTAACTAGGCGTGTGGCAACCCGCGTCCTCCCCTGGGCAGACGCGGCAGAGCCTCAGACTTTCTGAAGAACCATCTCAGACAATGTCTCGGGCAAACCCAGGATTCGCAGCTCTGACGAAACTGAGCTTTTTCTTCCACATTCAAAACTGAAAGACTGATTTCTGTTCCATGGCCCATTAAACACTAAAGTTTGGTGAGGATACTACCACAGGGACTCTGAATTTCCCAGAATTGTGCAGTCTGTCAACACGTATTACAACGTGTGGCATAATAGCTGTAAACTTTTCCATCTCTGGAATCCCTTTCCTGCTTCAACTGCATGGAGCTATCCGAATTAATAGATAA
>CAUYQG010249025.1:0-12316 GCA_963574415.1 Tarsius wallacei
ACACAAGTATGAGATAAAGAAGCAAGAGTTGATGGAGAAAGCTTTAACAAGTTTTCTAAAAATCCAACTAAGATTATTGATGGAAGTAGTTACATTATATGATAGATTTTTCAATCCAGATAAAAGAATTGTATATTGGAAGAAGATGTAATGTAGGACTTAGAGCTAGCCTCAAAGGACAGACTGACTCTCTTGTTAGAGGCTAATGCACGGGGGTGACTTTAAGTTGAAACCAATGCTTATTTAAAAATCCTAGTGTCCCTTAGAGTAATGGTAAATCAACTTTGCCTCTACTATACAGTGGAAAAATGAAGCCTGGGTGATAGCACATGTTTTTACAGCATGGTTTACTGAATATTTTAACTCCACATTGGAGACTTACTGCTTAAAAAAATAATGAATGAATAAATAGAAAAGAAAAAGAGAAGGCTTCTTTCGTATGTTTATTCATAGTATACTTGGTCACCCAAGGCTCTGATGGAGATGTATGAAAAGGATAATGTTTTCATGCCTGCTAACACAATATCTACAACATCCATTCTGTAGCCCATGGATAAAATAGTAATTTTGACTTTCAAATAAGACTTTCAAGTCTTATTAAGAATATAGGAAATACATTTCATAAAGGTGTCGCTACATTAATAGTAATTTCTCTGATGAATATGTGCAAAATAAATTGAAAAACATTGAGGAAGAATTTACCATTGTAGATGTCATTAGAAACATTTGTGATTTGTGGAAGATCAAAATATCAACATGAACAGGAGTTTGCAAGAAGTTTATTCCAAGCCTCATGGATGACTTTCAGAGGCTCAAGATTTCAGTGGAAGATGTGTTAGAAATAGGATAGAACTAGAATTAGAAGTGGAGCCTGAAGATGTGACTGAATTGCTACAATCTCATGATAATACTTTAAGAAATGAGAAATTTCTTCCTATGGATGAATAAAGAAAGTGGTTTATCGAGGTAGAATCTACCACTGGAGAAGATGTTCTGAATATGGTTGAAATGGCAACAAATCGTTGAGAATAATACATAAACTTAGTTGTTAAAGCCATGGCAAGGTTTGAGAAGATTGACTTCCATTTTGAAAGAAATTCTACTGTAGGTAGTTAAATTGTAACAGACAGCTATTAAACAGTATTGCATGCTACAGCAAAATATTTTGTGAAAGGAACAGTCAACCAATGGACCAAACTTTATTCTCTCATTTTAAGAAATTCCCACAGCTACCCCAGCCTTCAGCAACCACCACCCTGGTCAGTCAGTAGCCATTCATCAAGACAAGACCCTCCACCAGCAAACGGTTTAGGATTCACTGAAGTCTTAAATTATTATTAGCATTTTATAGCAATAAAATATTCTTAAATTAAAGTATGTACGTTGTTTTGTAGACATAATGATGGTGCACAATTAAGAGTCTGCAATATAGTGTAAACATAACTTTTATATGTACTTGGAAACCAAAAAAATGGTGTCATTAACTTTATTGTGACACTCACTGTATTGCAGTAGATCTAAGGTATACCTGTGGAGACACTATAAACATGTATGTACAGTTTATTGTGTGAATGTAAGTTTTTATTGATTTGGGGTAAATACTTAGGGGTGGGATTTCAGGGTTATGAGTTTATATTTAACGTTAGAAGAAACTATGAAACCATTTTCCACAGTGACTGGATAACTTTGAATTCTCACTAATAGTGTGTTCAAATTACTCTTCATTTTTCACCAATACTTGATGTCAGTTTTCAGGTTTTTTGGTGTGTTTAATTTTACACATTGTAATAGGTATATAGTCAAATCTTATTGTGGCTTTTATTTGCATTTCTCCAATGGCGAATGATAGAGAATATCTTTTCTTGTGCTCATTTCCTGTTTGTTAAATGTCTTCATGTCTTTGCCCATGTTCTGACTGGAGCATTCCTTTTTCGATGTTGTGTTGTGCAAGTTCATTATATATTCTATTAATGCTGATTTCCTTCTGTAAACCCTCTTTGGTAAAGTATCTCTTCAAAGATTTTTTTGCTTTTTTGTAAATGGATTGTTTTCTTATTGTTGAATTTAGATCTAAATATATATGATGTAAGTCCTTCCTCAGATACAGGATTTACAGGTCTTTTTTTCACCTCCCAGTCTGTAGCTGGTCTTTTCTCTGTCTCTCTCTGTCTCTCTCTCTCTCTCTCTCTCTCTCTCTCTCTCTCTCTCTCTCTCTCTTTAATTGTCATTCAGAGAGCTGAAGATTTTAACTTTGAGAAAGTCCAAATTATTCATATTTTTTGGATTGCTTTTTTTGTTATATCTAAGAACTTTTTACCTAACCCTAAGTCACAAAGATTTTATTTTATGTTTTCTTGTAAGGGGTTTATATCTTTATAGTTTTAAATGAGGTCTGTGACACGTTTGGGGCTCATGTTTGTACAAGGAGTGAGTTCTGTGTTCAGGTTCATGTATTTGCATATGGGTAGCCAACTCTTTAAAAGCTGTTGTTAAAAGACTCATTTCTGCATTGAATTGCCTTTTCACTCTGTAATCAAAAGCAATTGGCTGTATTGGGTGAGTCTACATTTTCTTTTCTGTTGCCTTGGTCTAATATCTATTCCTTGAATAGAGGGAATAGTGTCTATTCCCACTAGTACACTATCACATTGCCACAACTTCACAGTGTGTTTTAAAATTAGGTTGCATGATTTCTTCAATAGTTTTTTTAGAAAAGAAAATTATAATTTATTGCATTCAATTTAAAATTTAATATCAATATGTCTACACAAAAATATCATGCGGGGATTTTAATCAGAATTGTATAGCGACATTATGTTAATATTGAAAGATTATTACCTTTTTCTATCATGAGTCAACAAGTATATAAACACTGTATGTCTTTCTATTTATTAAAGACTTCTTTCACTTATTTTATCAGCTTTTTATAGTTGTCAGCATTTAAATTCCATGCATAAATTTTGTGTGATTGATTAGCACCTAGGTATGATTTTTTTTTTTTAGCTATTATACATGGTTTATTTTTTAAATTTTGTTTTCCAAGTGTTTATTGTTAATAGGCATATTAATTTGATTTGTGTGTTTTTCTTAAATCCCTTGTCTGTGCTATACTCAATAATTAGTTCTAGCAATATTTTTGTAAATTCCTTATTTTTTATTTTAGATAAAAATCCATTTCTAACCTCTTTAGATTGGAAAAAAGTCCTCTTTTCTGACTATGTGCCTTTAATATCTTTTTGCTTGCCTGTACTGTGTTGTACTTCCAGTATGATGTTGGATAAAATTGCTGAGTGAGGACTTCTTTGATCTCAGTGTTGTAGACAAAGTATTCATTTCTTTACCCTATGTTAATGTTAGGTCTAAATTTTTTGACAGATGTCTTTTACAGATAAGGAAGTCTCACTCAATAGTTTGCTGGGAGGTGTTATTTTGAATGGATCTTCAACTTGGTTAAATGCTTTTTTATCATCAACTTATACTATTAAATGATTTTTTTCTTTAGATTGTTAAGTTCAATTATATTAACTGAATCTGCTTCATTGTGCTAGTCTATGTTCACAGAAAAAAATGCACTTGATGAAGATGTAGTAATCTTTTTTATTTATTGATGGATTATACTTTCTATCATTTCTGTAATATTTGTGCCTATTTTCATGAGCTATTGGTTTGTAAATTTCTTTTCTTGACTGGTTAAATTATTATTCAAATTCCATACATAAATTTTAGTGATTGATTGGACCTAAGTATATTTTTTGAGCTACTATACATGGTTTTATATTTTTTAATTTTGGTTTCCAAGTGTTTATTGTTAATATGCATATAAATTTGATTTGTGTGTTTTTCTTAAATCCCTTGACTGTGCTACACTCAGTAATTAGTTCTAGCAATATTTTTGTAGATTCCTTATTTTAATATTTTAGACGACAATTCATTTCTAACTTCTTCAGATTGGAAAAAATACGTATAATTCTGTCTCCATAAAATTAGTTGAAATGTATTCCATTCTCATATTTTCTGTAAGAGATTGTTTAAAAATGCTATTTTTTTTTGAAAATGTTTGGTAAAATTCACTAGATACACTATGTGATTCTAGGAATATTTCTTTTTTTATATTATTATTTTTTTATTGTGATATTGAGGGGTACATTTAAGGGTTAGGTACACAAATATGTCTCATTCAGGCACCCTTGTTTGTAAGAAGTGTCCCCCCATCCCCAGGCAGGTATTTACTGCCATTAATTGCTTCCCCTATCCCGGCCGCCCTTTCACCCCCCCCGTTTCCCCCCTTAAAATTTCTGCGCGGGGTGGGTTTTTGTGGGGGGGGGGGGGGGGCATAGGGGAAGCAATTAATGGCAGTAAATACCTGTCTGGGGATGGGGGGACACTTCTTACAAACAAGGGTGCCTGAATGAGACATATTTGTGTACCTAACCCTTAAATGTACCCCTCAATGTCACAATAAAAAAATAAAAAATAATAAATAAAATAAATAAATAAATAAATAAAATCACCAAAAAAAAAAGAATTATACAAGTATATTTACTTAAAAAAACAAAGCAATATGACAGCATGAAGATTAATTTTTTAAGTAAATGAATGAACTCCATGTCTCTAGTACCATACATTTAATATGCCTGGAATAACAACTAGATAAAATTCTCAGGAAAAAATTCAAAAAGAAAGACTCACGAGATTTTAAATCATTGGGAATAACTGCAATTGATTAAATTGATAAGTGTTTTGTTAGCAAACAAAGATAAAAACAGATCATTGAGGAAATGATCTAGAAATAGAGACTCTTTTCTCTAAACAGTTGTTACACAAAAACTAGATGAATCACAACTCAACATTAAAATGAATTATTATTCACTGGGTGGTTTTGTGAATATAATAAATTTAGATTTACAAAATATAGAACAAAATATTTTCATTGCAAAGTAAATACTTATAAATAAGACCATAGATGTTACAGGAAAGTTGATATATCTATTTATGGAACACTAAGTGGGAACAATATTTATTTTCTCAATAAAATAAAATATATTTAAACAGAGAACGGAGATAATTGCTAAAAGAAAATTTTTTTAATATAGTAAGTCAAATATTAAGTCACACAAATACACTCTGAAAAACTGTACAAGTTAAAGTTGTCCATTGTATTATATGTAATTTTATATGAAAAATGGAAGTATCCATATAAATGACCAGGTATGAAGAGACAATATATAAAAGATTTGTACAGATATAAGATAATGTGGGAGACTTTTTAACATCATTAGTACTTAAAGTCAATATCAACAATAAAATTAATCATTTCAGAAACTAATTTGACATTTAAAAATTAAATTTGAGTATGCCGTGATGGAATAGGCATAGTTATCTCTAAAGACAAAATGCTATGACATAAGATTTTTAAATATTCATAGTTTGATTTTTTTTTCACTTAGACAAACATGCTTTAAAGAAATATTTCCAGATGCCAAAAAAAAAAAAAAAAAAAAAAACCACGAAAAAACAATGCTATCTCTTAGGAGTAAATTAGCAGCAACAACAAAAATAAGAAAAAAAAGCAATGTGGTAATCTATGCAAAATACAGCAGAATGTTTCAATAAATGAGATCAGGAATGTCAACTACTCTATAAATATTTTCAGCATCATAATTACACAGAAATAGTAAGCCATTTTAAATAGTTATAGAGAGTTATCTATTTGAAAAACTGGGTTTGAAATGTATAATATTTGTAAAAGACGATGGTATACAGTTGATATACTTGAATGGATAGAACTAAGGGATAAGTAGTTTCTTTTTATTTCATGATGTCTTTCTGAACCTATTTTATCTTCCTAATAGAGTTTCTTTTCCAATAGTGTTTTTAACAGTGAACTGGAAAACTTAGTCAAAATTTCTCTCAAAAGAAAACCAGAATTGGGAAATCATTTGTTGAATTTGAATATTCATGTACTTGCATCTAAGATTGAGAAGAAAAAAATCTAAAAACTCAACCAATTTGAAGGAATAATGATGCTGGCTTTCTAAGATTAAAGACAGGTAAAGATGGCAACTTTATATAGCAAATAGCATTCAAAAATATTTATAATGATTAAATGTACATCTAAACACCACAAAGTGCAATTTAAATGCTTTAAAGATTGTGAGAAAATGTGAAGAATATCTCTTAAAAAAAGACATTATGACAACTAATAGCATTGATTTCAAACCTTAAGAACAACATGAAAACTAGACTACCTAGGAGTAAAATTTTTAAGGTGTTCATAAAAGTAACGTAAAGACTCAAATTTCATATTTATAAAACTGATAGTAACCAAATTGTGGTCAAACTATGACCACAGAACAAATCCTTCACATCACTTGTTTTTATACAAAAGGTTTACAGCCATGCTCTTGCTTTATGAATTGTCTGAAGTTACTTCTGGGCTATAGTGACAGATTTGAACAGTTACTTCAAAATTACAAGGGAGATGGAAATGTTACTATAAGTGTAATAGGCAGGATTTATCACAATCTGTACATTGTTTAGGTGGGTGATCAGAATATGGAGATACATTATACCATTCTGATCCATTGATATAATCCATTGATATAATATAATTTAAACGTGTAATATATTTAAAATAGAGTATAATGGAGACATCAAAATTTAAACGTTTTAACTATAATGTAAATTTAAAGTACACTGTGAATTTTTTTAAATAAAAGAAAATAAAATGACAAGTGGAAAAATACATTTCTCAGAAAAATATCTGACACACAATGTGAAAAATGTTTTAAGTGATAAAAGATTGCATGTTTGCCCAGAAATATTTTTCTATATATTTTATGCTGCTCAAATAAGAAATATAAACAAATGATGTTTTAGTTTTAGTTTTCATACACATTATATAAATATCATATTTAAAATGTATTATATATACACATAAATATACCATAGTTTTGTTTTTCAAAATAAAGTTATATTCGAAAATATTTTTGTGTCTACCAATATATCAGCCCAATATACCACTAAATCAGTAAGTATTTAATTAGATATTTTCACTCAAAAGAAATTTTATTGCAATATTGGCAAAGAGATAAAAAATAAATCAATGAAAGCAAATTCACTTTCAAAGGAAATATATTTCAAAATATATTTCCTTTATAGTGCTATAAAGGACCAATAGAAAATTGTCTTTTGACAAAATAAATAACATACCAATAAGATAAAACAGTTATCTATCTATCTATCTATCTATCTATGTACATTGCTGCATTGGGTTCACACCTGGTAAAACTATGGAGAGAAATAAACTATTCTCAAACCAAGTACATATTTCATAAAAGCCAAGGAATTATATGAGAAATTTAATGAGAGGATTCTAAAATATATTGGAATACATGGAAAAATATGTATTATCAAAGAAATTAATCAGTCTAAGGAAGAAATTATAGCCAACCACACATGAAACTACACTGTAAAGGTAGTTACCTAAAAGTGTGGTACTGATGCAGAAACAAACAAACAAAAATATCAACTGTGGTAGATGTTTCAAATGTGCTTCAGAAACAGATTCATTTATTCACTTATTTATTTACTTTTAAGTTTTAATTTCAAAAATGTGGGGTACAATTCAGGGTTAGGTGTACAAATATTCATTTTACCCTTGTTGATGAGGTGTGCCCCTCCCCCAGCAGTTTCCCACTACTGCCAATCCCAACCCTCCATTCCCTGACAGTTTCCCATTACTGCCAATCCCTTGAAACAGACTCATTTAAAAATAGAAAATATATTTTTGAAAAGTTCGCATTACAAAAAGATGAGGCGAGAATTTGTCAGTAAACAGGATTGAGGAGATGTGATTAATCTGTGGAAGAAAACTATGTTAAATTTCATTTTAATTTGAAGAATGAAATCTATATATTCTTAATTTATTTAATTTTAATTTTAAAGATGTGGGGTACAATTGAGAGTTAGGTATATAAATGGTCATCGTACAGGTAAAGTTTGAGTAAGCTTATTGATGTTATGTGCCCCACCCCCGGCAGTATCCCACTACTATCAATCCCTTTGTTATAGTATTATGGTAAATATTCAGGGTCCACTTATGAGTGAGTACATGTGGTACTAAGGTCTTTGATTCTGTGATAGATCACTGAGTATTATAAACTCTAAACCCATTCAAGTTGTGCTGTGATGTCCATATTTTTATTTTTCTTCATGGCTACATAATATTCCATCATGTGTATGTACCACCTTTTCTTTTTCCAGTGACTTTGAATAAACAATTCTGATCAAAAGTAACAAAGCAGGAGGAATCACATTTCCAGACTTCACACTTCACTATAAGGCTACAATAATCAAAACAGCTTGGTATTGCTACAAGAACAGGCGTATAGACCAGTGGAACAGGATAGAGTTTCCAGAAACAAAACCTCAATTTCTCAACCAATTAATCTTCAACAAAGCCTCCACCAGCTACCACTGGGGAGAGGAGAACCTATTCAGTAAATGGTGCTGGGAAAACTGGCTGACCATATGCAGGAGATGGAAACAGGACCCTACCTCTCACCGTACTTAAAAATCAACTCTAAATGGATCAAAGTCCTAAATGTAAAACCTCAAATTATAAGAATCTTAGAAAATTCCTGAGACAACCTTATGGAAATTGGAACTGGCAACCAATTCTTGACCAAAACCCCAAATGCCCATGCCATAGGATATAAGATAGATAAGTGGGACCTCATCGAACTGAAAAGCTTCTGCAAAGCAAAAGAAACCATCAAGAGAGCTGGGAGACAGCCCATGGAATGAGGAAGAAAAAAAAAATATTTGCCAACTGCAAACCTGAGAAAGACCTAACATCCAGGAAAGAAAAACAAAAACAAAAACAAAAAAAACCCAACAACTCTATTAAAAAGTGGACAAAAGATACGAATAGACTTTTCTCAGAAGAAGACATACAAGCAACCAACAAATACATGAAAAAATGCTCTCTCTCACTAATCATCAAAAAAATGCAAATTAAAACCACACTGAAATACCACCTGACTTCTGTCAAGATGGTCATCATAAATAAGTAAAAAACAACAGATGCTGGATAGGTTGCAGAGAAAAAAGAATGCTTTTACACTGTTGACAGGAGTGTAAACTAGTACATCCTTTGTGGAAAACAGTGGGGCAATTTCTTTTTTATATTTTTTTACTTTATCCAGGCTTGGTGTCTCAGCCTGTAATCCCTCGCTTTGGGAGGCTGAGGTGAGTGGATTGCCTGAACCCGAGGGTTCGAGACCTCATCTCCACAATAAATTAAAAAAAAAAAAAAAATCAGCCGGAAGTGGTAGTGCATGCCTGTAATTCTGGCTACTCGGAAGGCTGAGGTGGAAGGATCACCAGAGCCCAGCAGGTCGAGGCTGCGGTGGCTGGGAGCAGCCACTGCACTCCAGTCTGGGTGACAGAGTGAGACTCCAACTTAAAAAAAAAAAATTATTTTAAAAATGTGAGGTACCTTTAAGAACTAGATATACAAGTGGTCTTCGTACAGGTAAATTGGGGCCTCCTTTTGGTCCCCACTTTGCTTGGTTTGAGATCAGTTACCCTTATTGATGTTATGTACCCCCCTTCCCTGGCAGTTTCAGGCAACTGACAATCCCTTTTTTATTGTATTATGGTAAATGTTCAGGGTCCTCTTATGAGTGAAACCATGTCGTACTCAGTTCTAAAAATTGACCTTCCATATGACCCAGCAATCCCCCTTCTGGGAATATATCTGGAAGAACTCAAATCACTCTATGAAAAGGAAACATGCAACCACATGTTTACTGCAGTATTATTCACAATAGTAAAAACATAGAACCAACTGTGCTGCCCATCAAATCTATGTTTTTAAAGAAGCAAATATAAAAGAAAAAACAAACCTGAAGGATGAAAATGTGCATGAGTATCACTGTAGCCATTAGGTGTGGGAGAACATCTCATAAGACACCAAAAATCACACTACCTAAGTTGATACATTTGATTGCAGCAAATTTACAGATTTATGTTCAACAAAAAAAGTCGTCAGCAAAATTTACAAACAGATGACAACATGGTAATTCATAAAGCTGTCAAGGAATTATTGCACATTAAAACATATAAAATGAAAACAAATAAGAAAATGAAATTTAGATGAAACATTAAGCAAAAGTCTAAAAGCTTAAGAAAAAGAAGAAAAAATGTCAGTCTCACTAAGCACAGCAAAATACTAATGAGATACCATTTTATATTCACCAGATTTACATAATTTAAAAAGCTGGTATCTAAGTGTTAGTGAGAGAGGAGACAGTCAGAAGCTGGTTAGGCATACAGAAAGTGAGGGTCTTGAAGAGACTTAACACCTGTGGGAACGCCCCCTGCACCACCCCTATTATGTAATTGTTGGCTGGTAATGTAGTTAAAAACATCCTTTCAACCCAGGATGTACTGCCAAAAGGGACTTTTTGCTGCTTAAACGTACGCTCAGTAACTTACCTAAATGTCCTAACTTAACCTTGACTTATAATATTAACATATTGTTAGCATTGAGTTTAAACACCCCTGAGTGGGCTTTTCTGTGATATTTATAAGTAATATTCAAGATGGAGTAACTTTGGTCAAGGACCTCCATGCACAATAAAAATTGGGCCTCAGGAAGTAAGGGGCAGATGAAATGTAAATGAGAGAAACGCCCCCAGAAAAGATAAAAAGTGTGAAGAAACTCCTAGCACTAGATAACCCATTTTAGGACCCTTTTCTTTTTCTAGAGAGCTTTGTTTCTTAATAAACTCCTTCTTTCACTCATCCTTTTCGTGTCTGCATCCCTTAATCTTCTTGATCCTGGGACAAGAACCTGAGGCTACTGGGTTAAACTGACAGTGGGATTCAGAACTCCTACAACATTAGTGACGATAGGAAAAACAGAAAAATGATTGCCCTGATGATGGAAATGAAAATAGATACAAGGATTCTGGGGAGTATTTTAATTAGTTATCAGCAAAGTTAAGTTTGTATATACTATGCAATTTATAAAATCTTACTCCTCAATTTACATGCTCGAAAAACATTTATATAAGTTCATAACTTATATGAGAATAATTATTCCAACATTTTATTATATGGAGAGTTTAGTACAAATCTATTACTCTTCAATGGAATGAATGAGTAATGCACAGTAGAAGCAAAAGAAATAAATTACATGGATTTTAGAAGCAAAGAGCTAAATGAGCATTCACCTATGTGACCTGATACTTAAAATTAGTCTTAAATGAAAAACAATAAATAAGTGAGATCTAGACCAAATACCAATTATGATCAAGATACAAAAGACTATCACAGGTGGCATACACATTCATGGGGACTTATATCCACTACATTAGAGTAGTTGTTCATAAAATTAGGGACTGCACTGATTAATTTATATCTTCACAACTACACACATCATCTATATAACAAAATATACATTAGAATTTTTATTAGTATGAATGGATACTAGCTGATACATTTTTTATTTGTTTTACAAAGTTGTTTTCTTTTTTATACTCACTATTGATTTGTTTCTAGCATTCCTTGTGTTTTCAGTTACCCTGGGCAATATTAAAATAAAATAATAATAAATTATATTATTTAGACCAATATAATAAATCATCAAGCTCTCACATTATCATAGGCAAAATCAACTACTTTGGGAATCACAGAGAGTGGTTTTATTTATTTTTTTCTCCATTCTACAGTGCCATCCAAACAGGCAGTACCAATAGGTGGAATTTGTGGATAAATATGGATAAGTTATTGATCTACGATGGTAAATTCAATGGAAATCAGTATAAGAAATATAGATGTGGTGTACCCTCAATATTCTGATTGTTTAGGTTTGATTTAAAACGTTGAGTGTGCCTATTATACTGTCGTTATACACGCTATCCTTTTCAGGACTTCACTCAAAATATAGTTCACTTATAGATTACATATTTCAATGGATTATTTATTTTATTTGATTAATTTTATCTTCTCACTGTAAGTTAACTTCGGGTGGGTACAGTTCATTTGACCAAACAAACCACCTTTGGATTTATCTCTAAAAATGAATCTACAAGCAAAGTTTTGTTCCATGGTGTCTCCAAATCTAAAAAAAATCTCCTTTGTCATATATCATAGATTTACATAATAATCATCAATGTATGTATGTACTAACTATAAGTATATATGCATTATAGTAAGTATACATAAACATAAACATATTAATATATGAAAATATATTTTATACATATAATAAAACTAGATTATCTTAGAAATATTGGTTAACAAC
>CAUYQG010249026.1:0-21621 GCA_963574415.1 Tarsius wallacei
GTTCCAGCTACTTGGAAGGCTGAGGCGGAAGGATCACCGGAGCCCAGCAGGTCGAGGCTGCGGTGGCCGGGAGTGGCCACTGCACTCCAGTCTGGGCGACAGAGTGAGACTCCAACTCAAAAAAAAAAAAAAAAAAAAAAAAAGACTGAAATCTTATCAAGTATCTTTTCTGATCACAATGGTATAAAACTAGAAATTAATAACAGGAGAAAGTCTGGAAACTTTACAAATGCATGGAAATTAAATAATAAGCCCCTGACCAATTAGTTAATGATGAGATTAAAAGATAAATTAAAATTTGCTTTCTTGAGGCAAGTAAACATTAAAACATGACATAGCAAACTTATGAGATACAGTAAAAGTAGTTCTAAGGGGAAACTTTATAATAATAAATGCCAACATCAAAAAAGAGAAAGATCCCAAATAAACAGCCTAATGTTACCCATCGAGCAACTAGAAAATACAAGAATTAACTAAGTTCAAACTTAATAAAAGGAAATAAACAATAAGGGTCAGAGCAAAAATAAATAAAATAGATATTATAAAATCACCAAAAAAGATCAACAAAACTGCGAGCTGGCTTTTTGAAAAGATTAACAAAATCAACAGGCCTTTAGCTAGACTAAAGAGAAAACTCATAAAAAAAGAAATAAAAAAGATGACAACTTATATAACAAATACAAAGGATCATAAGTGACTATTATGAAATATTATATACCAACAAATTGAATAACATAGAAGAAATTGACAAATTTCTTGACACATACAACCTACCAAAATTAAATTATGATAAGTAGAAAACCTACATAGAAAAAGAATGAGTAAGAATATTGAATCAGTAATAAAATATGTTCAAGCAAAGAAAAGCCCAGAACTGAATGGCTTTGCTGATGAATTCTACCACATACTTAAAGAACTAATACCAGTTCTTGCCAAAGCTTTCAAAAATTTGAAGAGAAGAGAATACTTCCAAAGTCATTTTACAAGGACGGTTTTACCCTGATACCAAAGACAGACAACACCATTCTAAATAAAGGAAATTATAGGCCAATATCCTTGATGAACACCAATGTAACATTTCTCAACAAAACACTAACAAGCAAAATTCAACAGTGCATCAGAATGATCATTCACCATGATTAAGTGGGATTCATCCCAGGGATGCAAATCTGGCTCCACATACACAAATTAATAAATATAATACATCACATTAAAAGAATGAAAGACCAAAACCATACGATCATTTTAATAAATCCAGAAAAGCACTTGATGAAATTTAGCATACTGTCATGATGAAAATCTCTCAATACATTCAGTATAAAGTAAATGTGTCTTAAGAAAATAAAGACCATATATAACAGACTCATAATGAACATCATTCTCAATTGTGAAAAGTTGAAAGCCTTTCCTCTAAGATCCGTAACAACACAAGAATGTTCAATCTTACCACTGCAATTAGGCAAGAGAGAAAAACAAAAGGCATTCTAATAGAAAAAGAAGTGATATTATCTCTACTTACTGAAAGTGTGATCTTATATACAGAAAACCCTAGAGACTCCATGAAAAATGTTAGAATTAAATGAATACAGTGACATTGTAAAGTAAATATCAACGTAGAAAAATCAGTAGTGTTTCTATACACTAACAGCAAACTATCTGAAAAAGAAATCAAGAAAACTATCTTATTAGCAATAGCTACAAAAATAAGATATTAGGAATAATATTACCCGGAAAACTGTAAACGATGGATGAAAGAAATTGAAGACACAAATAAATGGAAAGACATTTTACGTTCAGGAATTGAAAGACTTATTGTTAAAATGTTCATGTTTATGCTAGCCAAAGTGATATACAGATTGAATGTAAAAAAATTCAAAATTCACTACCAAAATTTCAATGGCATTCTTCTCAGAAATAGAAAAAAAATTCTAAAATTCCTGTGGAACCACACGAATCTTGAATAGCTAAACTAATCTTGACCTAATAATAAAGCTGGAGGCATCACACTACCTGACTTCAAAATATGCTGTAAAGCTATCATAACCAGAACAGCATGGCACTGGCATGAAAACAAAAACATAGACCAGTGAAACAGAATAGATAACTTAGGGCTAAATGCACTCATTTATAGCCAACCAGTTTTCAACAAAGCTGCCAGGTACACAAAATGGAGAAAGAACAACAAATAGACTTGAAATCTGGATATTCAGATACAAAAGAAAGAAATTAGACTTTTATCTCACACCATATACAAACATAAACCCAACATAACAACATAACAACCCAACTGTATTATTGAAAAATGCTGGGAGTAAACATTATTTTCACTATAAAAATGACAACTATGTGAAGTAATGCATATATTAATCAGTGAGATTTAGTCATTAAGCAATGTATATATACTTCTAAACATCATGTTGTATATGTTAAAGATATGCAATTTTATCTGTCAGTTAAAAAGAATAAACAATAGAACACAGAAAAATATCTCCAAAAAATGTTGTAAGTTTAGAAGTAAATTTGGATAATATTTTAAAATAATATCTTTCTTTTAAATTATTTTTATAAGCCGGGCTCGGTGGCTCAGCCTGTAATCCCGCGCCTTGGGAGGCTAAGGTGAGTGGATTGCCTGAGCCCGCGGGTCCGAGACCCGCCTGGGCAGGCGAAACCTCATCTCTACAATAAATAAAAAAAAAATCAGCCGCGCGTGGTAGCGCGCGCCTGTAATTCCGGCTACTCGGAAGGCTGAGGCGGAAGGATCGCCGGAGCCCAGCAGGTCGAGGCTGCGGTGGCCGGAAGCGACCACTGCACTCCAGTCTGGGTGACAGAGTGAGACTCCAACTCAAAAAATAAATAAATAAATAAATAAATAAATAATTTTTATAAAACCCAAAATGAAGTAAAGAATTAAATGTAAATCCTAAAAATATGAAACTAGTAGAGGAAAAAAATAGGGGGAAAGTCCTGTGTCATTGGCCTGGCCAATAATCTTTTAAATATGATACACAAATCACAGAGCACAAAAACCAAAAATAAACAGGTGGGGATATATTAAACTAAAAAGCCTCTGCACAGCAAAGAAAACAATCAATGGAGTAAAAATACAACCTGTAGAATGGGAGAACACATTTTAAAATCATTAATTTTCTAATTGGTTAATATTCAAAATAAATAAAACTTCTGCAATGCAAGACCAAATAACAACTTGATTTTTAAAAATGGGCAAAATAATTGAATAAACTTTTCTCCAAAGAAGAAAATATAGTAAATAATTACCAGGGACTGGGAGAGTTGGTGGAGGGTGATATGGTGATATTGGTCATGGAATACAAAGATTAGTTAGATATGAGGAATAAGTTCAAGAGATCTATGGTACAACATGGCGACTATAGTTTATAACAATATACTGTATTCTTGAAAAATGCTGAGAGTAAACATCAAGTATTTTTAACATGAAAATGACAACTATGTGAAGCAATGCATATATTGATTAGAGAGATTTAGCCATTAAGCAATGTATATATACTTCAAAACATCATGTTGTACATGATAAATATATACAATTTTATCTGTCAATTAAAAAGAATAAACAATAGAAAACAGAAAAATAATCTCTCTAAAAATGATTTAAATTTGGAAATAAATTTGGATGGTATTTTAAAATGATATCTTTCTTTTAAATTATTTTTATTTGAAATGTAGAGCTACTATTCATAAAGTATTTATGTTAACATGTAATGAATTGATTTTGTTTTTAAATACATTTATAACTCAAAAAATAACAGTTGCTGTAGAGGGTGTGGCGAAAAGGGAACACTTCTACACTGTTGGTGGGAATGTAAACTAGTGCAACCTCTTTGGAAAGCAGTGTGCGATTTCTAAAAGCTCTAAACACCAACCTCCCGTATGACCCCGCAATCCCCCTACTGGGAATATACCCTGAAGAACACAAATCACTCTATAAAAAAGATACCTGCACTCGTATGTTTATCGCAGCATTGTTCAAAATAGCAAGAACCTGGAAGCAACCATGCTGTCCATCAAAAGAAGGCTGGATTAAAAAAATGTGGTACATATATGCAATGGAATACTACACAGCCATAAAAAAGAACAAAATCATGAACTTTGCAGCAACCTGGATGGAACTAGAGTCTATAATACTGAGTGACCTCTCACAGAAACAAAAAACTGAGTATCACATGTTCTAAATATTTTTTATCTGTAGTTGAATTCGTGGATGCAGAACTTGCAGATACAGAGGGCTGACTGTATTTTACAGAACTGTTCAAGAATTAGTGAGATTAATATACATAAAGTACCTGGAACATAGAAAGTGCCTAACAAATAGTTATTATTAAACAGCTGTCTCTCTCTGTGGCTCTTCTCTGTTTTCACCTATATTTTCCATGCTAATTTCTTCCTCGCCTCTTTGTCTTCATAACAAACAGCTCAAAAGTCAAAAGCTGGGCAGGGTTTGATTCAAAAGCTCCCTGGCTGTAGTTATCTTGCCATTTTGCAGAGGCACCTGCTAAGAAACCAGCAATCTCTGCAAAGCCTGTGCTTTACTCCAGCACATGTAGCACCATGCTCCGCCCAGCCTGCCCTCCCAACCCTCCCATCCCCCTTCCTGCCTTTTAGACAGGCAAGCACATTAGGTTGTAAACATACTTCATGGAGATATTTGACTTGTAACTGATAGCTGATTCCATTACATTTGATCATAATTGGAGAAAGATGCCCTGGGGAACACATTAAAAATAAAAATGAAGTCATAGGGTAATTCATCCTCAATTATATTTGTCACTAACTGTTCTTCTCATCATTTTGGAGCTGTGAAGATATGCTTCAAGCAACAACAAAGAATTTATTTGCCAGGGCCAGGCCCTGCCACTTTCTGAAAGAGTGGAGGCTTATCAAAAATGTAGATTTTTAGGCTTCAGCCCCAGGTATTTGATTTAATAACTGCGGCCCAGGAATACTCATTTTTAAATCACCCTGTGATGTTGAGGCACCTGGTCCTGATACCAACACTTAAGAAAAACACCACTACAAATGTTACAAGCAGGAGCCCTGAGGACAGAGAAAACTTGTTTAAATCCCAAGCCTGCCACAAATGAATTGCAGCCTGGCTAACACTACTCTTGGAGAAGTCTGTACCAACTGCATATGCTCAGCTGGGGATTTTCCTAGTCCTAGTCTCACCTGCCTCTAGAAGGAAAAGAAAGTCCGTTAGAGTGTGTAATAATCTTTACTTCCCTATTGCATGTGGGCAGATGTACAATAGCCTGCCGTCTTGTTTCTCTCCCTCAACTACTCCCCTCCATAAAACTCCCCATCACAAAAGGTACCAAATGTTCTCTTCAACATGGTTGCTGTGATTTGAATTCACTGAGCTGATCAAGCAGAGGCCTGAAGTTAGACATTTTATTCAGCTTCAACTCTTGTGGCAACCTCCACACCAATACAAACCTTCAAGTGCAAAATCTCAGATCGAACTGGGAATCCCTCCAGCTACATCTCAGCTGCTATCAACTTTCCCCTGCTCCTTGAATTACTATTTTTCCATATCTCAATAGCTGTATAACCCTCTCCTAACCACACATTCTCAATTAGGTAGGTGCCTAATCTTTGTCTCCAGGCAAGGATAGCCTCTTCACTGGTTGTTACCAATCCTTTCCCCCATTTATAAATGCAACTCCAATTTTTTTAACTTTATTTTATTATAGAGGTGTAGGGTACAAGTCAAGACTAGGTACATAAGTAATCTACATCCAGTTAATTTTTTGTAAAACGAGGTCTCCCTATGTTGTGTAGGCTGCCCATTTGGCCTAGTGGGCAGCCATTTTGTTACACTTTCCACTGCCATCCCCAAGTCCCCTGCCTTTTCATGGCTGCTAATTCTTTTCAAACATGATTATTAGTTAACTTGGATGTACTATGCTGAGTAAAAACCTAAGTGGATTAATTTGTTATTAATTTGTTAAATTTCTTGCCCTTATAACAACAACTTCAACTCCAACATAACTCCGTGGAAAATTTACAAGCCTGACTGTCAACTAGAACCCAGCTTCCTCTTTCAAGGGAACTTCCCACTTACCTCCCTCATTCATTTGACCCCATATTCTCTCTCAGAGTTACAGGATAGTTTAGATCTCCTGGAAATGTCAAAAGTAGATCAGGGGAAGCTTCACAGAAAGGCTGCATTGGACCTGGCCTTTGAGAGATGGACAGATATTTACAGGCAGAGATGGAAGAAAAGGAAATTCCAGAAAGAAGCTACCATAAGCAAAGCTGAGCAGAGTTTCTCAAAGTTTAATGTGTACTAGATTCATGCTGGGGAATGATAAATCATAAATCCAAGACAGTTGTTTCCTTTGCAATGGGGACAAGAGAATGAATGTGATCAGGGAGTGATGAGTACATGTGAAATATTTCATAATATATTTTCAAAATTATATGATCCAGAGGTGCTGTGTAAAATTCATTTTAGCTGGCACTGGTGCACTCTGTAGCACTAAAGAATCTGCATTAAGCTGGGCTCGGTGACTCGGCCTGTAATCCCGTGCTTTGAGAGGCTGAGGTGAGTGGATTGCCTGAGCCCGCAGATTAGAGACCACCTGGGCAACTTGGCGAGACCTCATCTCTACAATAAATCAAAAAAGTTAGCCGGGCATGGTAGCGTCCACCTGTAGTTCCAGCTACTTGGAAGGCTGAGGCGGAAGGATCGCCGGAGCCCAGCAGGTCAAGGCTGCAGTGGCCGGGAGCAGCCACTGTGCTCCAGTAGTGGTGACAGAGTGGGACTCCAACTCAAAAAACAAAACAAAACAAAATAAAACAAAAAGAATCTGTATTAGCAAACTTCCCAGACTCTGTGCTGTGGCTCATGCCTGTAATCCCAGTGCTTTGGGAGGCCAAAATGAGAGGATTGCTTGAGCCCAGGAGATCAGGGCAGTCTATCTATGCAACATAGGGAGACCATGTCTTACAAAAAAATCAAAAATTAACCAGACATAGATTACTTATGTACCTAATCCTGACTTGTACCCCACATCTCTATAATAAAATAAAGGAAAAAAAATAGCCGGGCATGGTCATGGCTTGGCTGTAGTCCCAGCTACTTGGGAGGCTGAGGTGGGAGGATCGCTTGAGCCCAGGAGTTTGAGGGTGTGGTGAATTGTGGTTGTGCCACTGCACTCCAGCCTGCGTGACAGAGTCAGACCCTGACTCAAGAAAGAAAGAAAGAAGAAGAAGAAAACAACACCCCAAGTAATTCTTATGCAGGTGGTTCAGGGACCACTCTGAGAAAACACTGTGATAGCAATTCCTTTCCATGGGGAAAAAGAAATATCAAGAGCACCAGTGCATAAAGCTCAGGACTAGGGGGCAGAAGCCCTGGACCATAGTCTCAGCTCTGCTCCAACTTGCTACATGAGTCCTTGTTAGTAAGTTAACTTCCTTGAATACTATTTCCTAAATAGAAACCCACTTTTATAATCCTTGCTCAGCATGGTGAGGAAAAATAAAATGATGTCTGGTGAATCTTTAGAGGACTTTCCAGGAAATGTATGGTTTCCAGAGAATATATTCGTTTTTGGAAACATAGCATCCTTTCTGGAATCAAGTTCTCAGTGATATGTCCCAGTGGCAAATTTATTCAGTTTAAAGTATGTAGCATTAGAACCTCACGTGCAGAAAAGCACTGGTACCTGTCTGGATGTGTTAAATGATGCTCCTTTAACAAAAATATGTCCAGGGTAGTGTTTCTTCCCTGGGTTGGGAAAAGGGAATACACATAGACATTAAAGTCACTGGGAGATTTTTCTAAATGTGCAGTCTTACACCTGTTGCTATGTGTGTGTAAGAATGGAAAAGGAGACTGAAGAGTTGGGGAGATCACATTTTCTAAGCACTCCTGGTGATTCTGATACATTCCCTGCTTTCGGAAGATTATTGACCTCCCTTTCATAAACTGATCCAAGATCTTACAATTTTTTTCCTGCCAAGAAATTCCTTATATTTACTTATCACTTGTTTGTTCTTTGTTTAGTTTTCACTGACGATAGAGGATAACTCACAAGCATCTTGTATATGTATACACAAGGGGAATGTGAACAATGGCCATATTCTCAGGGACCTGGGGACCAGCTGTATAGAAACCTCAGCATCCCCAGGGTTGAAATAATCTCCTGGCCAGATGTTTCCTTCCCTGATTGGAGCAGGGCATGAAGGTCCCAGTGGAAGGCTCTATGGACCCTAAGCTTGTCCAGCTGGATCAGTTGCAGGTGGAGCAAATGGGACCCAAGGGCCCCATCAGGTCACCTTGCTGAGTATGAGTCAGGCCAGCAGCTCTTTATTTCTTCCTGTCTCTCCCACTTCCCACCACTCATCTCTGTGGGCAGCCGCCAGACCGGGGAACAAGAGTCAGGCAAGGGAGGGGGTAGTTCTTAATGGATACTCCATCTCTTCAGTGGTTTGGGGTCTGGCAGAAAGAAACCAGACCTAAAACAAATTGGCTCCTCCCCCTGAGGTATTTCAGTTAATGCACTAGCTGCCGAGAAGCAGCCAGGCCTCCAGCAACAAAATCAATTCCCCTAGGCTGAACAGCAAGTTTGAGCTTAACCCCCAAAGCTCTCCACAGGACTTAAAATGCTGCCCAGGCTTGGCTTCCTACCACTGGCAAAGCTCATCTCAGAGGGTCAGACCCAAGATCTCTAAAGAGCCTTGGGTAGTGGTCATGTACCAAGAGGTTTCCAAAAAATATGGTACATCCAAGCAGTTTTCACCATTCCTTTACATCTGACAGAAACTTGACAACCACCAGTCTCTAAAAAGGGGGTGAGAATGCCTCTTCTTTGGCTGGTGTTACAGATAGGGAAGCTGTGGAGGTTTAGCAATCTATTCCACTATCATTCCTGGCCCAGGAATAAACCTGGTAGCACATGTTGGGTCTTGACCCTTTCTAATTCTACTGCCAAATGGCACTTTATTCTTACTTTAAAGTCCCTCATCTACATGTAAACACTGTGACCATGTTCCTATGAACAAGGGTCATGAGGAACATAGAATGTCAGAATCATATGGTCATGAGAGCCATACTCATGGTTTTATTTCCTCTATATGACACCTGCCACTCAGTCAAGTTCTGTGCTGCCCAGTTTGTGAATGTTCAAGTCTGTATTACCTTCTCACACCCCCCCTCCACAATTTCTTTTGAGCTTCTAGACCTAGTAGGTAAGGTCAACTAAAATGCATCACATGGAGAAATACAAGGGTTTGTAATAGTCTCAATTGTACCCCAAAGAGGAAGAAAGCCAGGAGAAGGAACCACTATTATGCATGGAGTCTGATGGAGGCTGTTGCTACTGGCCTTCTGATTCTTGCCAGTTAGCCCCTGTCTCCTCACTCTCTGTTGGAATCTCTTAAAAATGCAAGTAAGGCTAAGTTGTCACTCTCATGTCAGAAGAGAAGATAGCTCAGGGTGTTGACAGCCCTGCATGGAAACCTTGGAAAGAGGAAAGGATGTGAACTAACCTGGCCCTCACATATTCAAAGTATCCCAACATACACTAGATATATTGCCTTTACCGTGCAGTCATCCTTTCTACAGTTACTGAACATCTGCTGTGTGCCAGGCACTGATCTGGGCCCCGAAGCTATAAACATGAATTGCAAGGACTACACCTCTCTCCTACCAGCCAAGTGTCTCTTCCTGAAATAATGTATTCATAGAAGTTCTGAGTTAACGCTTGCATACCAAAGAATACAAGCGAAAATTGAGCCTTAGACTCATTTGTGATTCCCCACAGCACCCCAAAGGGGAGCTATGATCATTTGGTTTAGATCAACCTTAGCATGTAGTTTGGTATCATAGTTTTCAAAGAGAAGAAAGAAACTAACCTAATTCTACTTTTCAGTGTGGTTAGAAAACTATTAGTGGCTAAATGGGAAAATTTAGAGATGGGAGAGTCTAAAATGGTAAAGAAGGAGAAAATCCAGAGATGTGGGAGGCTAGAATGGAATTTCAGATTTAGAATTTTTACAGCAAGTCCAACACAAGAAGGAACCAGAAACCATCACCTTAACTGGCATCACGAAAGAAACCTGATATTTTTCGTAAGCAGGCCAAGAAACCATGACACCCGGCCCAAGGTTTCTCAAACTTAGCACTATTGACATTTTGGGCTGGATATTTCTTTGTTGGGGGTGGGGGTTGTCTTCCTCTTGTACATTGTAGAATGTTTAGCAGCATCTCTCACCTTTACTCACTGGATGTCAGTGGCACTCTCCCAACTTATAATCCTTAAAATGTCTCCAGCCATTACTAAACATTACCAAATGTCCTCTGGAGGAAGGGCGATGCAAAAGTATTTCTAGTTGAGAACCACTACCTTAGTTCATCACTACCATCACATCTAAGGCCACCTGAATGTAGTCATTAGTGAGAAAAAAGAAAATTCAAACGTGAGCTATATCACCAGGGGAAACACACAAAGTGAAGCACAGGGAGGCCATGTCATTTGCCCACTATGGCCACAGAGCAACCTGGTGAAAGAACCAGAAGTGGAATTCAAGTTTCCTGGCTCTAGTTACCTTCACTTTGATGCTAATGGAGGTAATAATAATGATGAATTGGATAATGATTCTAACACTCTGTAACAATAACTAACTTCAGCAGTAGGTTCTACCAGCACTTTTTCTCAGTGTCCCATTCAAGTTTTACAAAATGGCTCAAATATTTACACACATATTTGCCTGTCTTTCTAAACTTGTTTTTCCTTCTCAGATAGTTCAAATTAAACTGCTCCCATTGCCTTCTTGCAGTCTACCATTTTTGCATTTTCCTCTTTCCTAGCCCACCCACACACTGCCAGCATCCCAGGTTATCCGCACTAAAATTGGGGGGAGCTGGAATGAGGGAAAGAACAAGTAAAGTGGAACAGACTCACAAGAAATCTGGGTAGACTGCTAATAGCTGCCAGACAGTGCTGGCCTTAAATGTAGGCCAAATAAGTAGTCATCTACAATTTGGCTGGTACCTAGCATTTCACTTATAGAGATGTATTTCTTTGGTGAGCGCTGTTAGTAATTTGCATCTTTGTGTATGTGTTTATCAGCTTACTGTTCTCTGAGATAACTATCAGAGAGCAGGGCTCCTGGAGATCAAGTTTATATTATATTGAAGTAGTACTATTAAAGTATATGCTACTACCCTGGAAAGGCAGACTTAGATAATATTCTTAAATAGGTATCCTACAGGCAGAAAAAGGTGACAAAAATAGAGGCTAAACAACAGATATCAACTCTGCCTACTAGCCATATTTGCTATAAATAAAAACCCTGTTGTAGACTGTACTTTAGGAAGTCCTAGACTAGATATTTTAAAGGGGATCCCATTCATAGCCTTAGATTTGGACAAAAAAGAGGGGGTAAGATTGGATTTCCCCATAAGACCACACTCCCCACTGCCCCAAATCTCCCAAACCCACCCAATCCCAGAAATAGTCTTACCTCCCACGAACTGTGCTGCTCCCATGCAACGTCCCATCATTCTGGAGATGAGCTCCTCCATGCAGCAACCTAGGACAGCAGCCAGTGCCACCAGGAGCAGCAGAGCACAGCCAGCACCTGTCACCACAGTGCACATCTGCCAGGCCAGGCTTGGGATGGCATTGAAGCTGGCATAGCGCCCACACTCTTCCACCATGATCAGACTGTGTCCCTCACCCCGCACAGGGTAATTGCACCTCCGGAATGTGCTGAATGACACTGGCTTTCCCAGCTGGGATCCAAAGAGCCAATAAGGCAGGAAGTAACTGGTAGAACTGGCCACAGCAGTAACAAGGGACAAGAAGGCCCAGAAGGTTCCCACCATGGTCAGGCTGCTCCTCATGATTGTAGGTTTCTCTGCAGAGATGGGGAGACCAGTTGGGTCACAGCACCAAATGCAAAAAGTTACCATGTAGGCCCCACCAGCCTATTCTTCATCCGGTTGGCCAGTGCTGGGGCTATTATGTGCCACTTGGTCCTTGCTTCTGGATAAGATTATTCTCTTGAGGATCATTTGGATCCCTGTGGGATTATGCTTTCCAGTACTTTTCTCATCTTCCCTTCCTTCTGAAACTTCTGATTCAGAGTTCTCTAATCCCTAGGCTGCAAAGGAACGATGATAGAACTGAATTAATGACTGCTCTGCCAACTCAAATACACCCTGATCAGACAACATTTAACTCATGACACACCCCATGGAACAAGTGGCAAGAAGAAATTCTAAATGAAAGCCAGGCTGCTCCACCCCACCCCCACCCCCCACTCCCCCGGGCTTCCAGCTGAATGGTCTTGCTGGCCTGGAGGACTGGAAGAAGGTAGTATCTACTTTTTTTTTTCTTTTTGAGTTGGAGTCTCACTCTATTCACCCAGTCTGGAGTGCAATGGCATGCTCAGGGCCACTGCAGCCTTGACCGGCTTGTCTTAGGTGATCCTTCTGCCTCAGCCTTCCAAGTAGCTGGAACCACAGGATACGCCATCATGCCCAGCTAATTTTTTGATTTATTGTAGAGACGAGGTCTCGCCATGTTGCTCAGGCTGGTTTTGAACTCCTGAGCTCCAGCAATCTTCTCACTTTTGTCTCCCAAAGTGCTAGGATTACATTACAGGCATGAGCCACTGTGCCCAGCAGAAGGTAGTATCTAAAAGAAGGTCAGAAATAAAGTTGTTCTCAGAGAGTGAAGGAGGAAGAAAGATAACTCAACAGTATCTGTCCCTTCAATAAGGTAAGAGGGAAGGGAAGCTCACCATGGAGTTACAGGAGGTTCCCATTTGACTTTGGTAGGATGCCCAACAGTGTGTTAGTGTAGGCTTTACAACTATGTTGAAATGGGTAAAATAAAACAAGGGATACCTGGTCTTGTACCCTATACCTGTCACTGAGAGAGCACTGACAAGTCACTTTTCCCTCAATTGAAATGGGAGGCAACTTTCCAACCAGTGGGGTTAACTCTATACTAGCCGCTAAGAAAAGTCTCCTTGTCTTTTGTTGGATATAGTTAGTAAAGTTTCCCAGGATGGACACTGGCTCATGCCTGTAAGCCCAGAACTTTGGGAGGCTGAGGGCGGAAAATTGCTTGAGCCCAGGCATTCAATATTAGCCTAGGCAACATAGTGAGACCTTGTCTCTACAAAAAATCAAAAAATTAGCTAAGCATGGTGGCACAGGCCAGTAGTCCTAACTACTTGGGGGACTGAGGTAGAAGGATCACCTGAGCCCAGGGTTTGAAGCGAGCTGTGATCATGCCAGTACACTACAGTCTGGGCGACAGAGTGAGACTCTGATTCAAAAAAAATCAAAGAAATGAAGAAAGGAAGAAAGGAAAAGAAAGGAAGAAAGGAAAAGGAAGGAAGGAAGGAAGACAGAAAGAAAGACAGACAGAAAGAAAGAAAGAAAGAAAGAAAGAAAAGAAAGAAGGAAGGAGAGAGCAAGCTTCTCATATAGCTGAAATATATCAGGATCAGACACTCTCTGCCTTACAGCAGGAATATATAGCTGTAAGGACCTTTCAAGGTCCCTTTGGAGCAAGTAATCTCAGATTCAAGACACTGAGAGTCTTTCCAGATCTTGTCCCCTCAGCCTAGCTCACAAATGGCTTTCACAGACCCCCTCTGTCAAAAATCAACCACTTCCCTCCCAACTCCATTAATCTGCCATTGCTTTCTGGCCTGTTTCTCTATTGGGGCAGCTAGAGACCACACTGAAGCTTGATGACAGCACCATGAATGTCTCCAGCAGGCAGATGGTGGAGTATGTTTCAGAAACTATTCTATGATTCATCACCATTGTTTAAAGTTATAGGTTGGGGGTGTGGGGGAGGAGAAAAGAGGTGGAGGACTTAAAGCAGGAATGCGTAGGAATTGGTTGTATAGGGCCATCACATTGACAGTTGGGGACACTGCAAGGGGCAAGCGGCAGTTGTACTCTGGGTTTCAAGGTCCCAGCCATAAGCCCTTCCACAATCATCATCAAACAGTGCCTGGCACAGAGTAGACACTCCTAGTCATGTTTGTTTAATGAAACCCCTTTCATAGAATCATCCAATTTCCAGATTGGCAGAGACCTTAATGCATCACCTAATCCAACCTTCTTGTTTTACATATGGGGGAATTCGGCCCAGTAAAGGGGGAAGTGATTTCCCCCTAATCATAGAGTAAGTTAGCAAGCTGCAACACCAGAACCAGAAACCTGATCTGCAGATTCCTAGGCCAGTACTTTTCTACCACATAGTGTTAACCAGCTCCCTCTCCCATTACTTTACAGATGAGAATATGAAGAGGAAGTGATTTACCCAAGGGTAAAGGGCTAGTGAGGTATGCTGGCCAGACCAGAGCCCAGTTATTAGATTCTTAGTATAAATGCTCTTTTTTCACTCCACCGCAATTCCCCTCTTGATACATATGTATTTTGTGCTATGTGTTTTGTGCAGGAAGGGAGCAGCAACCGTAAATTGCAGGTGCTTTCTTTGGAATGTTAGGGCTTGGGAAGAAAGTGCCCTGAGTTGGGCCCCTGAGAATCAGGCTTTGTGCCTGAGAATAGTAGTGGGGGGGGGGGGGGAGAGAAAGACGTGATGAGGGATTGAAGGCCAACAGGGGGAGAAGTGGAACTAGTTTTGAGTAATTGCTGTTAGAAAGCAGGTATGTTTGACCACAATGAGGTAACGTTTCTGCTTGTTATATTAGAGTTTGTAAGATTATGAAACATGCACGCAGCCCTCTGTTATGGACTCATTTCCTGATGAAGAAGCCCGGGCCAGAGGAGGAAAGGAAGCAGGCTGACAAACAGCTGCTGGCTGCATCATTATGACCCCTTCCAAATCTGTTATTTCAGTGCTCTGCCCATCAATCTTCTTAGGTTGGTAAGAAAGATACCCCCAATTTACAAGTGAGCAAACTGAGTTCCAGAAAGCCAAGTGACTTGCCTAAGGGGATGTGGTAATTCAGTGGCAAAGCTATAATTTTCCACTTCTCCTTCACCTGTAGCCTTCTCCCATAGTGTTACTCCAAGAATATTACAGTTAAAAGCCTCCATGGCTTCCCATACAGAATTTTAAAAAATTCTTAATGATGGGGAAATAATTTCAGGGGAAGACAGGGAAGGTAGGAGAAAGGACAGTTTCTTCATAGTGTGTAAGCCATCAGAACAAGAGCATTCACTGTTTCAAGCTCAGCACTTGTAGTCAGAACAAATCTGCATGTCACCCATGGACATCATCATCTTAAGATCAAAAGTCTCAGTATGACAACCAGTAGGAGGAGCAGAGAACTTAAGGCAGAAGAAGGAACTGTATCAGTGAATGGTACCCACACTATAGTAGAAATCAAAGGAGAGTTTCTGATATAAGGTTGTCCTCATCTGTGACAAACAAGGATGTTAAATAAACTATAATACTACTGTTGCCAGAATTTCATTTTTATTTTTTTTTTCAGTTTTTGTTTTTTTTAGAGTTGTGGGGTACATGTGAGGATTTACTACATAAGTAAATTGCATGCAAGTGAGGTTTGGGCTTCTAGAAAGCCCCCTCTCCTCCTAGTAGTGGACCTGGTACCCAGTGTGTGGTTGTATGCCCCTTATTCCTCCTCCCTCCTGCCCTTCTTTACCAATGTCCAGAGTCTTTTGTTCCCACCTTTGTGTTCTCATGTCCAGTGATCAGGGCCTGCTTATGTATGAAATTATGTTCTACACAGTCATAAAGAAGAACATAATTCCACGTTTAAAGTGAAAATTTGAAAGCTATGATGTAGGAAGACAGATTCTAAAAATTTAGTTTAAATGTGTTTAGCTTTAGAAAAACTCATTGTCCTTCATGTTCACATGTGCTGGACAGGGGAATGAGTTCTAGCAAATGCTTTTATTTATATCACCTGCAATGGAGTAATATCCTTTATGACAGCTCTCCAAAGCAATCCAAGTTCATTTCCAGAAACTGGCTAAGTCACTATATATTCACATAAATAAAAGGCACAAACAATGCTATAAATCTTTCTATCTTAATTCTTCTTGTATACTTAATGTATGCAATAGCTTTGTTTTCCTGTCCTGAAATGTCCAGGAACCAAAAACTCACCCTGGTGCTCCTGCTGAGTGGTCCAGTAACTAGGCATTGATAGGATCGCAGTTTAACCTCTCTCTTTAAGATGTCATATTGTTCCTCATCCTTCATTTTCTTCATCTGCTAGATGGGTCACATGCCTGTTTCTGAGATTAGTTGTATGAGACGCAGTGAATGTGATCAGGAAGTTGTAATAACTAGGATGAAGAATGAGGTATGTTCTGAATTTGCTGCCCTTACTAAAGCCTGATGTTTACTCATCTTTAGAGATGTGCTAATCATTCTAGTACATCCTCATGAGTAGAGGTCATCTCAATCTATATGACATAAGAAACCCATCTAAGTCATATATAGCAAATGGTTATCTCTACTACTTTTAGAGAACTCCAGGGAAAGGAAATCTATATTTTTTCTCAGTAGCTTAACAACTTTCACTGTCAATAAATCATTTGTTGTATGCCTTTATAAATCTTTTCTGCTGCAACCTAAGGCCAGTTCCTTTTGTTGGATCCTCAGGGGAAAAGGAGATCAGCTGGCCGCTGCCCTCCAGATGAGAGCTCTTTATCAACTGATTGCTGGTAGGTTACCTTTAGCTTTTTTCCCCTCAAAACAAGCATTCTCCCTCTCCCTCAGGTGTCTCATTGCCAAACCTTTAATTATTTGTTCATACGTTTTCACTCTCCTGTATACTTACTTATATGTGAGCACTTATAATAAGTATCAATGAAACTGGAAACACTGCCCTTATATTTTTCTTGGTGGAGAAAAACAAACCAACTTCTTCCTCTATCATGTCCTCCCCAACCCCACAGAAAAAGACAAAAATTATTTTGTTCCCATGTGAGCTTGTCGTGCAACTTCTGAGTCAATGAAAGTACCACCTTACCAAGGGTAACAGGGTCCTGGAAAATCAGCCAGAGAGTTAAAGACCAGAAAACAAAGTGGTCAGAAAGGAAGTCAGTGACTTGCAGCTGCTGAGGAAAGCATGGCTGCAAGATTGCCCATTTAGGGCTGGTCTGTGAGGAGCAGCTTTCTTGGCACTGGCGTTGGCAAAGGAATGTGAACAGCCCTTTCTCCTCACGCCCCCAGACAGTGTGCATGGTCTTCCTGCCAATGTTATTACAAATATATTTTACTCAGTGTTGGGACTTTCCTAGGAGATGAGTGAGATATGCAGGCATATGTTTCCAGTGGGCAGAGTCCTGCTCCAGAGAAATGTCTTAAACCAATGCGACCCCTTGTATCAAGATAGATATATAAACAGCCTGACCATTGTAGATCTTTCTGCTTAGACACAGAGTCAAAACAAACAAGCAAAACAAAACAAAAGCTATTATCACTCCTCAAATATGTCTCTCCTCATTTTCTGCCACCTGTTTCCCTCAGAAGTTTCTTTTCCTCTGGAAATCTCCATGATAGAAATTGCTCCAGCTTCTCCTGCACCTGAAATTGTCTCATGATGTAGTCACTCAAAGGGCTTTATCTTCCATTTGTATCTCAGTGACACTAAGAAGACCTCACTTTTGACATTTCTTTTTCAAATTCCTCAGCTGACTTGTTTCAAATACCTCAGTTGGCTGAACCTCTATCTAAGCCTTCTCTCTCTTTCCCTCCTCTCTTAGACTTTGGTAGAAAGACTAGTAAAACTCTGTGTTGGGTTAGTTTATGTATTTGCATCTCTCCATCCTGAGGTGGAGATGCTCACAAGCAAGTGAGACATTAAAAGGCAGGAAGCCAGAGGCTAAGTAGAAAGAGAGGCCCAACTGAGCAATTGATAACCTAGAAATAGTCAACTCTAAATAACAGAGTTAACCACACAGAGACAGAAAGAGCTTATAAAAAAAAACCTCCACATCAGTTCCTGGGCTATTCTTTCTCCAGAGTTTGAGATTGGAAAGGTGGGAACTGGAATTATATCCCCAAATTTCATGTGAGTTTCTCCTTCATTCCCCACAAAAATGCTGCTCACTGAGCTCCCCAACTGTTTTATGCTTTGGGAAGTGGGGGGTGCCAACTAGAGACCTTCATCTCAGTTCTTACTCTGGCTAGACAGGTGTCACCACCGTCAGTGGCCAATTGGTTGGCTAGGAGTCCTATCTCACACCCTCAGCCGGTTAGAAACTGCCCTGACAAGATACTTTTAAGTCCTAGCAACATAGGGCTAACTGGTAAAGCATCCCCTCAAAGCTCTTAGGTTCATAGCCCCGGCACTGCTATTGTTTCTCAATAGTCCCTCTACTCCATGGCATCAGCTGGGTATAAAATGCCACCATGGCTGACCACCTCCTCTGAGTGAATCTGGCCAGTGTAGGAAGAAGGTGGACTGGTTGCTTCTCCAACCATTTCAGAGGAGCTGGGAGGCAGCCCAGTATATCAAGAATGTTTCTCAAAGTAAGACTCTAGCCCCCCTATGTAAGAATCACCTTCAATGCTTGTTCAAAATGCAGAATATGACTCTCCCAGATTCACTGAATTCAATTTATGGAGATCTGCATTTTAAATAATCCTCAATTGATTCTGATGAGAACTAATGATTGAGGAATACTGTTTTAGTAAAAAAAAATTTTTTAAAAAGCCAAGATGATTTTGGAATCAGATTCCAGATAGGGTCCTGAGGTTCGTCCCTTGCAGGATATATGAACTTGAGAAGATCACTTAAAACCTCTGAGTTTCACTTTCAACTTTAAATGGAAAGGATGGAGCATAAAGTTCAAATGAAACAACGTCTATGCTATACCTAATGGCAGGGTTGGTATCAATTCTTGCCCTCTGAGAAGACTCCATTCTCTCACAAGTAAGAGAGAAGACTTGAAGCTACACAAAAAGTAGAGAATCAATCCTCTCCTCTCTCTCTCCCCAAAACCACTCTACTGTTGAGTTCTCCTTGCCCCTAAGCTTTGTTCTGCTTTCAGTTTCCCATCAGAAAATGAAACAACTTGGCAGAGTGTTCTTTGCAATAATGGATTTATGGTTAAACTATGTCAGGTGCTTCTGGAAATCATCATGCTTTGGCACATAGTAGGAACTCATAAATATTTACTGAATGAATGCAACCTTTTTTCCAGCTTCACTGGCTTCAACATCTGCATTTCAGTTTAACCTCAGCACCCCATTTCAGTCCTCTAACTCCTTAGATCTAGGCAAGTCTAAGAGACCAACTACATCAGCAGACCGGATCCATTTTTATTTGTACAGACAGGTCAGAACAAAATCCCTCCCTCCACTCCCAGAGACAGGCACTTCCTCTACTCAGATTACCAACTCTCCTGGGGAAACCAACTTGCACTTAACCCTTGAGTCCTCAAATCTTGTCAATATGAAATAGGAATTCAGCCCTGATTTTTCTTAGTCTCTGTGCAAACAATGGACTATGAGGAAGTAAAAATGCACCAGGCTGCCCTTGGGAAGAAAACAGCTTCTCTGAGCTTTGAGATGAAAGGACAGGAAGCCTGAGAAGGAAGGGGAGAAGGGGGGCTGAGGAGGGAAGAGCAAAGCAGTTTCTTATCCAGCTGTTTCAATTGCATTTGGCCCAAGTTGCATATTTACCTTCTGACCATGAAGGCTGACTGACTTGTTCCCACTCTTCAGGCTCAGATCTGAGAAACAACTTCTCCTTGCAGCTTGTCAGACAGGGATGGGAATCCCAGCTGCTCTTTGCAGTGATGCCTGAAAACCTTGCTTTACCTTTGGGAGAGAGGGGCGGAGTCCAACCTAATGGGAATTAACTCCAAACACGCTGGAGGCTTCAAGCCCAGCCTCAGACAAACGGGCACTTGAAGTAGAAGGTCGCTTAGTGGGCACAAAGTCCCCCACCTCCAACCTCACAACTGACAAGTCAGCTGTGTGTGTGTGTGTGTGTGTGTGTGTGTGTGTGTGCATGTGCAAGCCTGCTTTTGTCTATCTCACTTCCTTGCCTGCTGCCCAAATGCCTACCGAGGAGGACCAGATTCTTCCTAACTTTCTTCCAAAGCCCTAAATAATCTCCAACATATGCTAGGTAGAAGAACTATGTGGCTGGAAACGACTGAGAGAACACACGCCTGAACGGAGTAAGACAGAACAACCTTCTTTCCCCCAAAACTGATTTCCACTGTATGATTGGACAGATGCTGCAGCAAAACAATCTTTGCCTCCAAGATGTAACAAGCGTACATTTTGGAAACCATTAAAATCACACGTTGAAAAGGATAACTAATACCTTTTTTATAATAACAATGCTTCCAAAAGTCAGTGTCTAATTTATCTCAAAGTACCAATAACTGCTTTTCTGGTTGGGAAAAATGCTGAGAGGTCTGGAGATAAATGGAGCTTTGCCTGATGCTCTGCTTCAACCTGATGTCATCTTACCCACCAATGAATGTCCCTGGCATTTCAGATTTATTTGGGGAAACTTACTACCTTCTACCTTGTATTAGGTTTTTTTGTTTTGTTTTACATGTGTGTCTCATTTCCCATCCTAGATGCCTTGTGACCAGGGAATTTTGCTGACCAAATCAAAATGAATTGGAAGGAGGAATGGTAACTAATAGCTTAACTTAGCAGAGCATGCTGGACTAATCCAAAGTATCTACACTTCTCTAATGACCCATTTACCTTCCCACAATGCTATAAAGTTGATCAGACTTGTCTTCCTGCTTTTTGTGCCAATAATGCAAATTATGAGAGTAAATTAACACTTTAATTGTGCTCTGCTTCTTTAATGAAGTTACTAAAGTTTTTCCTGCCTTCTGTGTCTATAACCTGCATCCTGTCTTATATCAGTGATATAGCCTTATATTCATGTATGCAGTCGTCTATCAAGCTACTTTCTTTCTATCAGCAGTTTTTAGTCCTTTTGTTCTGCCCTCACTACATTCATAAACCACACTTTCATCTGTAATCATGGCTTCCTGAGGCAGTTTCAGGGGGAAGAACAGATGACCCCTTAGATGAAATGTCAGACTTTTACCAGAGTAAGCTTCCCAGATATTTTTTATAACCTCCCAGCAGTAGTCCCCTTAAGAATCACTGCTTCAGATAAAGGTCTATATATAATAAAATGCTAGCACCTTCTTCATTAAAGATAAGTCAATTTATTTTTAATTTTAGATTCAGGGGTACACATTCATTTTTGTTATATAGACTTATTGTGTAGTGATGGGGATTGGGTCTCAAGTAAAAATAAGTCAATATTAAAAGACACATAGTAACTGTGTGTGAGAGATGGTTGAAATTTTTGACATATGAAAAATAGTTGATTCCACTCAATGCACCAGCAAATATTGCCCTTTGTTTAGTGGCTACACCTGTCATTTGGAGAACCTATCACTATTTGAAACTTTAAGAAGAGTACATTTTTATTTTCTCTTTATATCATCTTTTCCCTGTGCCTCCAGTTCCCTTAAGTGAGAGCAGGGAGACAGCCTACAGACTGGGAAAAAGTATTCGCCAACTCCATGTTTGAAGAATGTATTTCATTGTGTTAAACAGAAATTTGACTGACAATGGCTTAGACAGACATGTTTCATTGTCATCTTATGACCAA